>VSMF01063955.1:0-40720 GCA_008750915.1 Microcebus jonahi | reverse complement strand
GGGGAAAGGCTGCTTTGAATGTAATCTTGATGCATTTCTTTGTGGTCTTTTACTCTCAAGTTCTGATATTTAACTTCTTTCTGATACTTTCAATCAGTATTTTTTAAAAATTCATTTGTTGTTTTATAATTTATAAAATCTATATATAATAGTTGTTCTCAATGATTGATGACATGTGGGAGTAGAACTCATGTTAGCTAGGAGTAGGTCTCAAGATTAATTAATTTGTATCAAATTATATGTGTGGTAATAAAGTAGCACATAATTATAATAAAATGCAATCCTTTGATTCCTTAATACTTTACATAGATTTCTAGAAAGTTCTAGGTGGAAAATTTTCAACAAATCAAATTTCCCCGACATAACACCTCTTCAAATCCTCCACCATTCAGTGAATAATAACAGTTCTCTCTCTAAAAAGGTCTCAAACTCAGCACTCAAGGTTAAAGAGGACTCTTTTCTTGAGTACTGTACACCTGCAGTCCCCAAACCCCAGCTGCAGACTGGTCCTGTTAGGAACTGGGCTGCACAGCAGGAGGTGAGGAGCAGGCAAGAGAAGCTTCATCTGTATTTACATTGCTCACATCACTGCCTGATCAGAGCTCAGGGTGCCCACTGATTCTACATTACACTGAGTTGTATAATTATTTCATTATCCATTACAATGTAATAATAATAGAATTAAAATGCACAATAAATGTAATGCACTTGAATCATCCCCAAACCACCCTCCACATCCCCTACTCTGGTCCATGAAAAAATTGTCTTGCATGAAACAGGTCCCTGGTGCCAAAAAGGTTTGGGACCATTGCTCTACAGCCCTAGGGCAGTGCCTGCTCCTTATATCTTCTATTCATTTATTCCATAAAGTTCTCTTTACTTTTTATCCCCATTCCCTTATTGCTCTTATCCCATATTATAGTGTGTGTATCTATATATATATATATAATTTACCTGTTTAAATTACCCTGTTGTTTCTCTCTCTTGATTGGATCCTGACTGATATAGACATGTAAGTGAAAGTTTTGAGGAAGATCCAGACACAAATAGCTGGGACATAACTACTTTAAATACAGTTGGGGGTAAGTGCCTCTGGCCCCAAAAATTCTGGTACAGAGAAGGCAACAAAACATAGGAACAATAAACATTCAGAGCAGGGGTATCAATCATGTGGTGGTGTTGCTAAGTCAGTGGGATGCCTGCCTACCTATACTCAGAGTTCAACAAAGGGTGATAGCATAGTTAGTGTTCAGATCATTTAATCTATACAGTTTAATTGACTGCAAGGTCAGGAAACTGACTAGATAAAAATAATAGATAAGAATATATGGATGATATTGTGATGGTTAATAACCCTATATTTAGGGAAAGAGAGTCAGGATTTGAATTCTGGAAGTGCTTTTGACTAACGGTGAAATTTGGCAATTTTTTAGGCCTGAGCTGAAGTTCAAGCCTGAGCTAAAGTTAAACTGGCAGGAAAAAAACAATCTTGAATCTCTTTAGTCATAGGTGTGTATGCTTGTATGTCTTAGTATATGTGTGCATGTACAAATACATGAATAAGTAGCAAGGGAAGCAATTAGAGAAATAATAGCAACAACATATATAAAAAAACTGGAAGGAAACAGAGTAGGAGCAATACACATGCATGAAAAAAGTAGGAAGAGAAGCAGGGGAATAAGAGCTAAGATGGCGGGCTTTCAACATTATTACCCTTATCAACAGTCAACACCACTTTCATCAGCAGCAGAAGCAGTAGTGGTAAAATCAATACCACAAATTAATAATAAAACGCAGTGAGAGCAGAACTGAAACTATTTCTCAGGGATTTGTGTGCCCCAGAACACTGCACCCTGGGAAGTACATAACCTCTTGATCCTCTGACTATTTTGGAGTCTAAAAGTCTGAAATCATCAGCAGAACCTTTGTTTAAAGTGTTTAGAAATATTGCTATAAGCTATATGTTCCCCAGCATAATGGTCTGAAATCAAATAAAGATTTGTTTAATGTTTGAAAATGTCAGGATTTTTTTGTTGAAATCTGCTTCTCAAATAGGACATTGATCAAAAATTGAACTATCTAAATCATGACTTAATCTGTATCACAGAGCCTAAACCTTTAACAATAGCTATAAACCCCCTTTGGTAATATTAATAATATGCTTAATAAAAAGCATTTTGATAATCTTATTTCACAGGCCATTTACTCAAAGGAAAAAATATATTTGACAGGTTCAGAGGCAATTCAGTTCTTTAGTTACTTTTAAAATAAATTTATTTTGAGTTAATTTAGTTGGTATTCTGGGTTTCACACTGGTGTGTTAGGAATTTTACCAATATAACTTGGCTCTTTTTTTTCTTAAGTCCACTCTGTGATACTGAAGAGATTGAGATTCTAAGATCAGGATTTAGGACAAAACTCATGATAAGAGTGAATCTATGAAAGTAAATATGACCTTATGATTTGATCTATTTGGATAACCACTGAGCCTTCCCGACATTTCCATTGGAAACATTCCCAGTATAGACTCCCAAGATGAAACTGGATAAACATATAAGATTTTTTTCAATCCAATTTATTATGCTCTTTTTATAAAGTATGTTAAGCCACAGGTATTAGAAACAGGCACTCCTACATGTTTGAGAGCTAAAATTATATATAAATAAATTCAATGAATATGTCTTTAAAAGAATAAAGTTCCATACGAATTCATGTAATATTCAAGAGGAAAAATCAAATATAACCTAAGATTGTTCATATTTAAAAAACATAGATCTAGCCAGTATGATGAATAGTTCTCTTATAATTTTGTTATATATATTTTAGTCCACAGTACAAATTTAACAGTTACTTAAAATTGTATGATTGTTAGTTAGAATTAAAATCTCATTCATTTTAATATTACCATGGAAAAGAAGGCATAGAAGATTAAAACTTTTTGTTTCAATTATAATATTGTCATATTCTATTAACAAGAGACAGTTATGTGATAAATGAATAATCCTACTCTTATTTAATTTTTCTTAACATTATTGTAGAGTTTACATTATTATTGCTTTATATAACAGACAATGATTTTGATCCTTGGAGATTCCCAAGCTGTATTTACTAACCCAATTCCTTAGTGTAAAACTCAAGAATGTAGTAACATTAAACAACATATAATTTTTTATATACTTGTATAAGCTTTAGTTCTTAAAAAAGTGGAAGTTTAGTACAACAAATAATTTAAAAAGAAAACAATGTAAATTAAACAAAAGATTTTACTATGTTCATTAGAAGTAAATTAAGATATTAGAAAACGATGTCTAAGCTACCCTCCTACTCATCTCAATCCAGCTGCATCTGTGAGTCAGGCTATTTTCAACTGCTTTTAATTAGCAGTTTTTGTGAATATCTCAGAGGTTGCAAATTGAAGAAAGCATTGACCAGCAGATTCTGTACTGCTTAAAAAGGAAATGTCCTAGGGAGACCTCTAAATAGTGATAAAGAATCTCAGTAGTAATGGGAGTGCAATGATAGGGCATGTAGCAGGAAATAAAAAAAACAAAAAAAAATGTGAGAACCACTGAAGTCTCAGCCTTGATGCTATAAAAATAAATAGAGAAGACATTATATGTATTTGTCCATGATTAAGAGAATGTTGGGAAAAAAATCTATCATCTCATCAGAGACGCTTTAAACTGTACTAAGTGGCTACAGTGAGGTGATCTAATTACTCTAATTTTGGTATCATGATATAGGTTCTAACAATTTGCCAAATTTGAAGCAGATTGCTATTTCCAAGGTGTTTTTTTACACACTTCCACATATCGCATAGTATAATAACTCCTACTATTTTCTGTACTGTAAAAAATAAAAAGCTGTGTGCTTACATAAAAAATTAAGTCTGATTATTCCAGTTTCTATTTTTATTTTTTATCTTAGAGTAGCCAGGTTATTGTGCATGTTGGCTTTTTTTTAATTAGAATAAGCTATGATGAAAATATTTTCCTGTAGCAAAACAATTATCAAATCCTGCTTCGAACTTAGAACACTTCTTCTTCTATAGTATCAATCAACTAGCAAGTTGATTTAAGGAACTATGGGGTGCATTTTATATAAATACTACTACAAATGGTGATGACTTTGTTAGACCATACTACAAAATTTGCCCACCTATCCCATATGTATCTGTGTATGTATGTATAAATCTATATATCTATACAGTTTTCTACATTCCCTCCCAAATAAAATCAAGATTAAATCAGTTATAAAAATAAAGGATTCAAGAAAGATTTTTAAAAAATCAAAGGACAGTTCTTGCCTCTTGAGATAAAGGGAAGACTGATGTGCTTCGATTTAGAACATTAGATGTTTTATATTTTTAATTAAGTACTTTTATAAACTATGTGTTAACAAGTTAAAAAATACATAGATATGTAGCAGCTAGGCTACATTCCAAAAGAAATGGTTAATAAAATATATTGGATAGGTTTATTTTTTATTTTGATTTGTTTCTTTTTCTATACACTAACCTATATAGTCAGGTTGGTTTTATATACCAAAATCATCTTATTAAAAATCATACTTGTTCCATATATTTCCTCATATATCCCTCAAATATCAAATATGCACAAACATCACGCCAGATCTTTGCTATCGAAAAATAAAGATGCCATGCTCCTTCCATTTAGGGATCATATATTTTACAGAGAATATTGTATGGTTCTGTTATTGTGCCTTAGAAGACATAGTAGTGTATGCTTATTTACATGTTGTTACAAAACTTAATTCAGATTTTTGGATATAATTATTATTCTCATTTAATGCACATATACATTTCATTAGTATTCAACATAAAATAAATTAAGCCTCTTAAAACTATGTTAATGTAAGATAGGGATAATTTTTAGAAAACAAATTATAACATATAAAGTGAAAATGCAGTATGAGAAATGTAATTGTTATATCCAAAGTGCCTAAAATTATCATTAAGAAAGAATATATACCTCTGCTTGTTCTCACAATTTATACTTGCATTAAAAGGATACTGATAATGGCCAGGCCAGTGGCACAGACCTGTAATCCTAGAACTCTGGGAGTCTGAGGCAGGAACATTGCTTGAGCTCAGGAGTTTGAGACCAGCCTGAGCAAGCGTGAGACCCCATCTCTACTAAAAAAAAATGAAAAAAATTAGCTGGGCAACTGAAAATAGAAAATATTAGCCGGGCGTGGTGGCCCATGCCTGTAGTCCCAGCTACTCAACAGGCTGAGGCAGTAGGATTGCTTGAGCCCAGGAGTTTGAGGTTGCTGTGAGCTAGGCTGACACCACGGCACTCTAGGCTAGCCAACATAGTGAGACTCTGTCTCAAAAAAAAAAAAAAAATACTGACAGGAAATTCACTAACCCAAATGTAGAGTTCACTTTTTGTGGTTACTTAAGGCAAAATGAGACAACATTTGGGTGATAATTTCGTCACTGAAAAATTTCAGGAGCACTTTATAAACGACTCCATTAGCTCTGTATGCCCTGTTCCATTAATCTAGTTAACCACTCATTCATTCAATAGATATTTACTGAATGCAATACTGCATATAAACCAATTTTTTAACTATAAGGTAAGCCTTTCTTCCCTTGTGAAACACACATTCCTAATAAAGGGAGATAGTAAGACAATAAATAATTAAATTTTATAGTATACTATGAAGTCATAGATTCTACATTAGACCAGGGTAAAGAATATTGGAAAAGCAGAAAGTTTTTTTTTCCTTTTGTTTTTGTTTTTTAAATGGTCATGGTATTAATGGTTGAGAGAAATTTCATTTGAACAAAGCTTTGATAAGGATCTTGAGGGATTCAACCCTGAACAGATGTTGTGAGGAAGAACCTCCCAGGTTGAGAGAAGCCAGAAAATGCCCTGAGGCACAAGATGGCTGATATGTCTAATCATCTGTGTGCCAAGGTGAAGTGGGGGCAGGAGAGAGGTGATGGTAGGAGACCAAAAGTCTTGTGGGGGTAGATGATGTAGTGCTTTACAGACCATTTTAAGGAGTATGATTTTTTTCTGAATAAAACACAATCATTGGAGTGTGCCAGAAGTGATACAATCCATATTTCATTTGAAAAGGATATCTTTGATGAAAATATGCTGAGAGGAGAGAGTAAGCACTAAGATGAGGTAAGAAACAGTAGAGTACTGTAGTGATAGAAGAGGAGAGTGTGGACAGGATGTGGTATAATGTGGACAGGTTCTTGATACATGTTGAAGTTAGATCCATCAGAGGTATCTATGAGTTGGATATACAGTGTGAGAGAAAGGTAGAAATCAAGGTTGGATGGGTTGGGTTGAGGGCATCAGGTGTTTTGTTTTGAACATGTTAGCCTTAAATAATTTTTATATCCAAGTGGAAATAGCAAGTAGACAGACTAACATACAAGTTTGCAGTTACAGGAGAAATATCCAGGTTGGAAAATTCCCTGAGAATTTCTGAAAGTCATTAAGAGTTGTTTCACACATGCTAATGAAGAACTCATCAGCCACCAGAGTGCACATAATATTTCTTTATTCTTCTCTTGCTCTTCTCACAACTACACATGTTGGGCATCACTGTTATTTCTCCTAAGTATTGCTGTCCTGGAAGGCATTCCAGTTCTTTACAAAGGGCAGTGCTTTGTCTGAGGGATACAACTTTCTTCTTCTTTTTGATTTTTGAGTGCTAGCATCTGGGATGATCATAAAGTACAATCTTCAATTGCACAGTTAGGGAAGGCGCGCGCTGGCGCATGTGTGTGTGGTGTGTCAATGAAAGTGCATTACATTAATTTAGAATAAAAACATTTAACATTCACATTTATGTAAACTTATAAAGATTGACTGCCAGTAAGCACATCCTCTAAATGGGGTTTCACATAAGATTTTTTGGGAAAGAAAATTTTATATTTGACAGACACAAATCGCAATAAATTAAGATATTGATATCAGTATCCTATTTTCTTTATTACTAAGTAATTTTGCTTGCTAAATAACAAAATATATTTTAAGATTAAAGCAATATTTTCTATCCCTAACAAAAATAAACTTTATATTACTTATTACTATAACTGCAATGCTTTTAAAAACAGTGTAATAAATGAGATTATGTAACATAAATATTATGACTTTATAGCCATTTTTCCTTTATCATTTTATAAATGAAATAGAATGTTTGCATGTTACAGAGTCAAAACTCAGTTGCCTATAATTTGTAATTTAATTCAATAAAGCTGAGCAGATATTGATGGAACACAAATATTTGAACACAGATATTTTCCCCAAGTGATTAAAATATAGACTGAAGTGAACAAGAAATTGGCACATATCAAATTTACCGCCTACCCTCTTCTATTTCTATGACCATACTTGGTCCAATTTAAGAAACATTGGCTATAACAGAAGTTGGAGATGTTCTATCTAGTACTTTGGGCCTTACAGTTTTATTATCTGTAAAATATGTATTAATAACTCATTTAGGGCATCATTGGAAATGAAATCATTTAATGTATATAAGTTATTCAGAATAGTGAATGCCACATAGTAAGAGGTATGTTTATAAGAGTTATGATATTATTTTACCATTCAATATTATATAGCTATTTGAATTGATTTTCTTCATTTCTGAGATTATATAAACTATTTCATGTTAATTATTTTCAATAATTATTTTTAAAGAATTTTAAATGTTCTTAAAATAATTAGAAATGGTTTTCTAATAGGAAAAATATTTTGTGAAGATTTAAAAATCTATCATTAATATGTTATTGATGTAACCATATAAATAATTGGATTTAAGGATAAAACAAACTTCCTTTACTAGAGATTTTTATGATTACATATGTTATATAGGTGGCACACTCTTAGTTTTTTAATTTAACTCTACAGTCTCAGGTTAATATGTTTATATATTATTCCTTTTAGTTTGAAATAACTAAGTCTACAGAATACTTATAACTATCAATATAATATTTATTTTCCTGAACAATTTGAGAATAAGTTGCTGACATAATGACCACTCAAAAATTTTAAAAATTGATAAAGTATTACTAACAAATACTCAAACTCTATCAAGTTTTATTGATCGACCTAATAATGTCCTCTAGAGAAAACAGATCCACTCAAGAATCATAAGTTCCATTTTTTCTTCATGTCCCATTAGTTTCTCAGGTTGCTCAATAAAATTAGTGCATATGTTTTCTCAGGTATACAATGTATACCTATAGAGTTATTGTTATTTATAGGAGAGTTGCTATTAGATTTTAGGGACTGAAAGATATAGATTAACAGAAAGTGATAAGGACTAATTTTCTCACAAAATTATATATTGAAATAAAAATGTTTCCTTATTTGTTAGTATTAGGATTCTTATCTTAATAATGTTTATAATATTATGTAATAAAGTAGTGATTGAAGCAAGAGAAAAAAGCATCAATCATAATAATACAAAGAAAAAATACTCGAATAATTTGTATGCATCAACAATTTTGAAAATTCAGTAAAGTTTTAAAAAATAACCGTAACTAGTAAAATGAGAAACTACATCCCTAAATATTCACCACGAATCTGTAATACATGACTGCCATCTAAGAAAATCAATTTTCCTGTGATTTGGGAGGATTTTTACTACTTCAAATAGCTGATTGTTATATAAGCAATTTCCTAGAACATGTGAAATTTAAGTCATTGAAATCATTCTTAGCTGGTATTTTTTTACTGTATAGAAATAGCCTTAATGTACCTTCTATTACCTATAGATGAATCATAAATCCAAATGTGTCAGATAAGTAAATGCAGTAAAGGCTGGACGTTTTTTAAAGAACATCTAGGGTTTTTCTTTTGTGCAAGCTCTTCTAGGAGAATCTAAGCATCACCATTCCTTTCTTAGAAATGCTATAGTTTCTTTACTAAAATAGAACTAATGACCTAATATACAAAAGTTCATGTGCTTTAAAATGTATGAACATGTGTTAAAGCAAGATGTGTTCCAAATTAGGTAATTCAATTTAATACTACTTGAGAAATAAAAACCAAATTTTATTTTCCACTATTTCCCAGATCTTAATCACTATTTTGAAATGTCAGTTACTTAGGATTGATATTATTTTGAATTATGTACCTTTTTATTCTCAAGTTGTATTAGAACTATTATATTTTTTTCATCAAATGAAGAAATTAGTTTTTTAAAGTGTTATTTTTCAGGCATAGAATTGGGTTTCTGTGCATACATTAGCCTCTTTATAAAAAGTGTAGTCTAATATTTTGGTCAGTTTTGGCATGCAACTTTCAGTGTAATAAGTTGTGGGCCTAAAATTTATTTATTTAAAGAATTTGTATATTAAAAAGTATTGACAACTTGTCTAAATGTATATATGTATATATAGGTATAGACATAGATAGCATGAGCGTGTATATACATATAGATAGTAATTTGAAATCCATGCCAGTTTCCCACCCATATTAAAATGAATAAACTATGAAAGTGCTTCTTAATTTCCACATAATGAGACTACTAGGTTCAGATTACTCATTTTCTCTGAAATCTAAAGAATAATAAATGTCTTAAATTTTTAACGCCTGCCATTATTGGATAAATGTAGTCATATGGGGGTAAAAATAAAGGACTTTGGTTATTTGAAAGCAACTTTGTTCATAAAAAAACAGATACAAACATAATCAGTCTTCCTGACTTCAAACTGTACTATAAAGCAATAATAGTTAAATCTGCCCGGTACTGGCACAAGAACAGAAGCATTGATATCTGGAATAGAACTGAGATTTCAGAGATGAAACCATCTGTATACAGTAACCTAATCTTTGATAAAGCAGGCAAAAATATACTTTGGGGAAAAGATTCTCTCTTCAATAAATGGTGCTGGGAAAACTGGTTAGCAACATGCAGAAAAGTAAATCAGGATCCCAACCTCTTACCTCTCACAAAAATTCACTCAAGATGGATAACACATCTAAACCTAAGGCATGAAACTTTAAGAATCCTAGAAGAAGATGTTGGGAAAACCCTGTCAGATATTGGTCTAGGCAAAGAATTCATGAGGAAGATCCCCATGGCAATCACTGCCACATCAAAAATAAACAAATGGGATCTGATCAAATTAAAAATTTCTGCACTGCCAAGGAAACGATCATTAGAGCAAATAGACACCTCACAGAGTGGGAGAAAATATTCCCTCTCTACATTTCTGATAAAGGTCTAATAACAAGAATCTACCTAGAATTTAAAAAAATAAACAAGAAAAAAAATCAAACAAACCCATCAAGAAATAGGCAATGGAAATGAACAGAAACTTCTCCAAAGAAGACAGAATAATGGCCTGCAAACATATAAAAAAATGTTCAACATCTCTAATCATTAGAGAAATGCAAATCAAAACCACAATGAGATACCACCTAACCCCAGTGAGAATGGCCTGAATCAAGAAATCCCAAAACAACAAATGCTGGCAAGGATATGGAGAGACAGGAACACTCTTACACTGCTGATGGGACTGCAAATTAGTGCAACCTTTGTGGAAAAGAATTTGGAGATACCTCAAACAGCTAGAAATAGAAATGACATTCAACCCAGCAATAGCATTGTTGAGCATCTACCCCAAAGAACATAAGTCTCTCTGTTATAAAGACATCTGCACCCGAATGTTTATGGCAGCACAATTCACTATTGCAAGGGCATGGGAACTACCTAAATGCCCATCAGTTCATGAGTGAATAACTAAAATGTGGCATATGCTCACAGTGGAATATTACTCAATCCTAAGAAACGACAGTGAGCTAGCACCGTTTATGCTATCCTGAATTAAGCTTAAGCCTGTAATAGGTGTAATAGAAAGTGACACAAGATCTGGAAAATGGGCTACACATCTACTTGCCATCAAATTGTTACTGACTGACTAAAACTATGGTGCTCAAAAAATGGTAGTTAGTGTTCAACAGGGATTTGGGGGGGGAGACCCACATCTTAAGGAAGTGGCGAGCATTGTCGGGGAGAAGATTTTACCTCTATCACTTTTTAGGGAGAGGTAAAGTTATACATTGTAACCAAAATGTCTGAAAAAATATATGTAATTGGGAAGTGGGCAGGTGGAAGGGGGGAGGAGGGGAAGGGTATGTACTTACATGGTGGGTTCAATGCGCACCACCTGGAGGCTGGACATGCTAGAAGCTCTGGCATAGCAGGGTGGGGGAGAGGGAGAGGGGCAAGATATGTAACCCTAACAATATCCGTACCCCCATAATATGAAGTAATAAAAAAATAAAAATATAAAAAACATAATTACTCATTTTCCCTATCCAATAATACAGGAAAAAAGGCTCAGAATATCAATATCAATATTACTACTCATAATATTATTACTGAAAATTAATTTCCACTATACATATGCAGCAAAATTATTGTGTTTTAAAATCAGCCATTTTCTCTTTATGTGATTATGCCACCAACTAATTACACAGATTTGTTTCATTGTCAGGGATTTCAATTGTTAGGGATTGTTTGGTATTTAATTTTGTTTTACAATGATATAAATTTATATGGTTTTAAAGTCAACGCTACAAAACAAGATTTCCATAAATTATTCCTTTCTTTGTATATTTGCCAACATTTCTTTAGGAAAGAGATCTGGAAGTGACACTGTGGTTCACACGGCAATGCACGTAAGCGCGGCAGGTGGCGCGAAATTTCTCTCTATGGGATCATATCATTTTCATTCTTGCCAGAAATGTGTTCATGTAGTGTGGCCTGATCCCCAGTGGCCATATCAGTAGAGTCTGTTTTCAGACTTTCCTATTTTTCCAAATCATGGAGAAAAAATGATAACTCAGTGTTGCTTATTGTGTTTACCATTATTAATTGGCAATGTTCTTCTGAGAAATGGTGTTTCTCATATAGCTAAAAGCCATTAATATTTCTTTTGTCCAGTGAAATGGCTGTCAATATTTCTGAGTCCATTTTATTTCATTCTATTGTTCTTTCACCCACCATTGTGGAAATGGCTTTATATATGTAGATATTAACATTTTGCCAGCATGAAAGATAAAATTAATTTACCCAGTTTATTTGCCATTTACTTATGGTGTTTTATTTTACCATATTCTTACCAACCTAAAATAAAATAGCTAAATTTTGAACATATAAACCAAAAATTATATTGTTCACTTTTATTTAAATAGCTTTCAATATGAACAAAAACTTTTAAGTCTACAAGCAGATAATAACCATATATTCCTTTGGAAAATCCTCAATGCAGAATAGAATTTCTTATTGGTGTTCATGGGAAATTAAATTATTCAGTGGTTAATTTTATGTGTCAACTTCACTGAGCCATGGAATGCTCAGTGATATGGTTTTACATGGTTAGACATTATTTCCAGATGTGTCGGTAAGGGTATACTGGAAGAGATAAGCATTTGAATTGGTAGACTAGGTAAAACAGACAGCATCAGCTGATCTTTTGAGAGCCTGAAAAAAGAAGCAGATAGATAGATAGATAGATAGATAGATAGATAGATAGATAGATAGATAGATAGATAGATAGAGAGTTGAATTCCCTGCCTGACTGCTTGAGTAGAGACATCAGTTTTCTCCTGCGCTTCAACTGGGACACACACCATTCACTCACCTGGTTCTCAGGCCTTCGGACTGGGGCTGAAAGTTATACCACTGGCTTCCCTGCATCTCTAACTTGAAAATGGCAGATTATGGGACTTCTCAGCCTACCTGACCATGTGAACCAAGTCTTACAATAAATCTCATTACATACATATACATTATGTATAAATATATATATAATCAGAATCAGAGCTTCCAGAGTCACATCATGTTTTCTCTATAATCTGAAATTTAAATGGGACATTTAACTTAAAGTGCATGTGCTTACAAGAAAGAATGGCAGGTGTCATCTTGTCATGTTCCACACTGTTTGATGATTTTACTGAGTTGACAAAGATGACAACTTTTAATTTCAAGATGTACACCAATACTCCATGTTTTAAAAACACTTTATCTTCATTATTTTACAACAAATTACAGACTTTGGCATTTTGAAATTGACATTTGCACATGAATTTGATGCAAGAGTTTACATAATTGTATGTGAAATGGGAGAAACTGACTTCTACTGAATTCCAGTAAAGTGTGTTAACATACTAAGTATAATGGTTAATTTCATCCTCATAAAAATAATGTGTACTGTGTATAAATACTCCCATTTCACAAATGAGAAAATTAAAGCTTTTAAGAATTAGTCCAAATCCTCAGTATTACGCAACTAATTAATGAGAGTTTGAAATTGTTTCCAGGGCCTGTCTCCAGAGGTCATGCTCTGAATTCCTAAATCGCGCTTGTTTCTATTTTATTAGGAAAGGTAATTGATAAATTCCATAATGAAACAATCTCTACTATTCTCTTTCTTTTGTTCTTATTTAATTCCATAACAACTTGACTCAGCAAGATGTTCTTCACCAGGTATAATAAAAAAGATATTAATGTGACAACCATAGACAGGAAAGGACTAAGAATAATTTCTTATTTATGCAGGGAGCCAGGTGCCAGGGACCTGGCCTACTTATAAGCAGTAAGAGAAATTTGAAATAGGCACATTGAGTTTGTTATACAATAGCAACAACAAAAACAAAAAATAGAGAATTCACTGAAGCAGTATGACACATCCTCCAGAAGGAAGTGAAATAATTTTAAAATATGTAAATATATTTATATTTAAATATGTAATAGTTTATAAATAATTAAATTGATGATTTACAAATCATTTGTTATATTTACAAATATAACAAGTCTATAAATACAAGAATTTTATATTATATAAATATTTAGGTATCAATAAATATATACTTTTAAATCAGTAGACTTTCATTTGGACTTATAAAGCCATTTCCCATAGTTTGAAGGAAATAAAAGCCAATCTTTCAGTATATGAGTAAACTATGAAATCAAGAATTATATGGAATATCAAGCAGGCATAAAAGTCAGGCTGTGTGAAAGCCAGCACGACATCGTGGAGTTGAAAAACAGTTTCAGCAGACAGTTTACAATGAAAATATACTGAGCCCAGAGTCAATACAACTGAGGAACATAGTAAGTTTTTAAATTTATATAAACATATGGGATAGAAGTGTTATTTTGTTACCTGGATAGCTTGTGTAGTGGTGAAGTCAGGGCTTTTAGGGTATCCATCACCCAAATAATGTATATTGTATCCATTAAGTAATTTCTCATCATCCATTCCCCTCAAATCCTCTGATCCTTCCAAGTCTCCATTGCGTATCATTACGTACTCTACGTTTATCTGCACACATCGTACAGCTCCCACTTATAAGTGATAGCATGTGGTATTTGTCTTTCTGTATCTGAGTTGTTTCACTTAAGATAATGGCCTCCAGTTCCATCCATGTTGTTGTAAAAGGCATGATTCATTCTTTTTATGGCTGAATAGTATTTCATCATGTATATGTACCATATTTTATTATCCAATCATCCATTGATGGACACTTAGGTTGATTCCCTGTCTTAGCTCTTGGGAATAGTGCTGCAATAAACATGCCTGCAGGTATCTTTTTAATGTAATGATTTCTTTTCCTTTGGGTAAATAGCAGGTAATGGGATTGCTGGATCAAATGGTAGTTCTATTTTTAGTTCTTTAAAAGATCTCCATACTGTTCTTCATAGAGGTTGTACTAATTTACATTCTCACCAATAGTATGTAAATAGTCCCTTTTCTCCACACTCTCATTGACTTCCTCTAATTTTGTATATTTAATAATAGCCATTCTGACTGGTGATATCTCATTGTAGTTTTATTGCAATTTGCATTTCTCTGATGATTAGTGACGTTAAGCATATTTTCATATACTTGTGTATTTGTATGCCTTCTTTTGAATATGACCATATTGCTCAAAGTAATCTACATATTCAATCCCCGTCAAAATACAAATGGTCATTTTTCATAGAAGTGGAGGAAAACAACCCTAAAATTCATATGGAACCAAAAAAGAGCCAAAATAGCCAAAGCAATCTGAAATCAAAAGAACAAAGGGATTTTGACCAAAAGAAAAGACAATATCAGTGTTTTAATACCATGCGGGCAACCTTGAACTGTGATAAACATGAGAGTTGATTGATACTAAAACAGATAAGAACAAGAAAATATCAATCTTTATTTTTTATTTTGATATATTTCCAAAGCATATCATACTCTTCAGCTGATAGTCGGTCCTCAATAAATACTTATCAAATAAATTATTCTCTCATTTGGGTGCACATTTCACCAATGCCTATGGTGAATTGGAGGAGAGAATACAGCTTGGAGCCAAAGGAACCTGGATGTAAGGCACACATTAGTATTTACTAACTTGGTTTCAGTTAGAAAATCGTTTAATTTTTCTCAACTCCTTCATTCCAAATAATACTTATATTGCATTGCTCTAAAGATTGTATAATTTGAAGAAAATCCAGAATTAAAAAATATCAATTTCTATTTGAAGTCATCAGCTAAATTAAAAAGAAAACAACAAAAATAAAAAACCACTCTCATATTCTTATAGTCAGTTGTTCATATGAGAGCTTGTTTTGGTCCTTTTGACACTGGTGACCTTTAGTACCTGTTTGTTATGCTTTCTTATTTTAATTTTGGTACAAATTCCTTAATCTTAAATATGATTCTCTATTTCTACTCAACTGACCTAAATAAAATATTTTCTATTAATAAATAAAATGAATTTGTCTTTTTAAATGTTAATGTTTAATGCTATGATGTTAAGAGATATTTAATAATAATGTTTATTGTTAATAATAAAGTATTTTTAAAGCAGTTTATGGTTCACAGCAAAATTTTGTGGAAATTACAGAGATTTCCCATATACCTTTCTGCTCCCACACCTGAACATCCTCCCTCATTTTGTATATCCCTACCAGAGTGGCACATTTGTCATAATTGATGACTCTACATTGATACACTGTTATCACTCAAGGTCTGTAGTTTATATTAGGGTTTACACTTGGTGTTGTACAGTCTATGAGTTTGGGCAAATGTAAAAGGGCATGTATCCAACACCATTATAGCATTATACAGAGTAGTTTCAGGATCCTAAAAATCTTTTTTGTTCTACGTGTTCTTTTTTTTTTTTTTTTTTCACTTAGTGATTTAGTCCTTTTGTGTTGCTATAAAGGATTACCTGAGGATGAGTAGTTTATAAATGGAAGAGATTTATTTTAGCTCATGGTTCTGTAGACTATACAAGGATCAAGGCACCAACATCTGCTTCCGGTGAGGGATTCAGGAAGCTTTCACTCATAGCAGAAGACTAAAGGGAGTAGATATCACACTGCAAGAGGAAGGAAGCAAGAGAGAGAAGGAAGGGAGGTGCTAGGCTGTTTTTTTTTTTTTTTTTTACCAATCACTGCCCATGGAAACTAATGGGGCAGGAGCTCACTTATTACTACTAGGCCTGCAGAAAGCCATTCATGAAGATTCTACTTCCATGGCCCAAATACCTCCCATTAGTCTCCACCTGCAACAGTGGTGATCAAATTTCAATATGAGGTTTAAGGGGATGAATATGCAAACTATAACAATTAGATATAAAAGTAGAATGTTTTAAATAATTTCTTGCTGTAGCATTATTGAAATTCTCAGATTCTTTATCATGGCAACAGAGAACATGACTTGTGGAAGACATGGCCAACTTGCTATTAATTTAGACCAGTAATTCCAGTCATCCTAATAATAATTGGCACTTAGGTGATAAGTGTTATAAATAGGTCCTGGTTTTCTCACTTCTCTACTCACTACTGTGACAGTTAATTATACAAATTGGGTTATTCATGTCATACTCAACTATATCAGAGTTGAAGGGCCAGGAGAAAAACAGCACTGGGAGCATGTAGCACCTACTACAAAAATGAAATTTTTCATAAGCCCAGAAATGCCTGTTGTACTCTGAAGACCCTATACAGTCACTCACCAATCTGCTTGCCAGATCCCAGAAGCTTCACTAGTGCCAATGAGCTTTCTTACAAAATAATATATAACATTTCCCTTTCTAATAAAACTTCCAACATTCTCTTTGTTTTAGACATAGTGAAGACTGCTTGGTCTGTGTGTATGCCCCAAACTGCAATGCAGTTGTTTCAAATATAGAGATTCATCTCTGTATTTGGCTTTGACACTATAATAATTCAAATAAAATATGGTAATAGTAAAGCTTTTAAATTGTCAACTTGATTTGGTCACATGGTTTTAACTTGTTAGTTCCATATCTTTATTTGAAGAGAAAACCACTGAATATTATAGAGTTGCATGCTTTTATTAAATGACAAACTAAATTCAATAAGCAAACTTTGAAGGAATTTATAATCAGATTAACACATCCCTGGATTAAACTGCAGTTTTTCCCTGTGGCATGATTCAGTCCTCATTTGAGACAGAAGAATGAAAAGCTTTTATTTCAAAGTGCATTATCATTTGAATGTCTGTTTTAAACTGAATAAAAAGTAAAGTGCCCTAATTTTTAATTATTTTAGTGTTTGGAAACATGATTAAAGACTAAACCCTTCACATTCTTATATTTCCAATTCTCTAATGAACCATTTCTTCTGAGGACTGTGTATCACTTGATTGTTTTCTAATTTATGTGCTGTACTTACCAAATTCAGTTTTCAAATTCACTGATTTGAATGTATTACCATAACTTGAATAATTTATCATGATATATAGTTTTTGGTTACTTTTTTGCTAATTACATATATCAAATGTTGAATTAAGCATTTCTAACTAAATCATATTTCTTTTTTTCTAGTATAGTGCACCAACTTATATTTAAGTACAATTATTAGTAATAACATTTTAATATAATAGAACTACAAAATCAATAATGGAGAACATTGACTGAAAAACTACTAGGTAATATCTGAAGATTTTTATTTGTTTGCCTGTATTATCTATATTTTATAATGAGTTCCATAATAAATAAAAATTATAGTTTTGAATTAATGATTTACTTTTTTCTCACTCAGACTATAATATTATGCATTTTGACTATGATAATGCCAATAGTCTTAAAATGACTTCTTGTTCTCAGACTTTTAGCTGTATTTTTGCCATTTTTCTGGAAGCATCTGTCTGCTTCCAGAAGTGAAAATGTTCTTGCAGTTTTGATTAAGGAATGT
The DNA here is from genome assembly GCA_008750915.1 of Microcebus jonahi. Taxonomy (NCBI): domain Eukaryota; kingdom Metazoa; phylum Chordata; class Mammalia; order Primates; family Cheirogaleidae; genus Microcebus; species Microcebus jonahi. The sequence goes on along the minus strand of VSMF01063955.1, from coordinate 22,510 downwards.
ACATCTTTATTGCAAATAATAGACTTCTCAAACTCAAAATTACTTATGCTATTAGAAATATTTATATCTCACATGTACATCTTTATTGCAAATAATGGACTTCTCAAACTCAAAATTACTTATGCTATTAGAAATATTTATATCTCACATATCAAGAAATTCAAAATCAGATAGAGTACTTGATTTCTCTCTCTTTTTTTTTTTCTTCAGAACTATAGCCTTTATGAAAATTATCCATGTTTCTTCAGCTCTGGGTAGTGTTTCCCCCACATTCATAATGACATTACCATGAGTGTCTCTCAAGGAATTTTTTTCATAAGTTAAAAATATTAAATATTTCAAACAATCCATCTTTCTATTTTGTGAAATTTTTATATTGGTTGAGGGAAGGAAATAGTCACCTGTTCCCATCTGTAATATTTTTCAATATTATAAAAAACTGGAATTGACACTCTAGTTTTTAAACCTTTATTTAAAGATAATAAATACTTAACAGTAAGTCTATGCATTAATAAAGAAGTTGTATCTCTTTTGATAAACTTATGATGCTAACTAGAACTTGATTAATAAAATTGATTAATTATCTCTGATAATCCTGCAGAACTTTTTAAGATTATATTTTAAGATCTTATAGGTTTGTTCCTACTATAAATTATGTGTTAAACCTTAAGTTATGTGGAAAGGTCATAATTTATTTTATTAATATTCTTTAGATTAATATTCATATAGTTTTCAATATTATGTTTTTGCAAATCATGCTTTAATTAATGTATATATATGTATGTAGGATTCTGTTCTATAAATTCTAGGAAATAGTACTCCTGTGTCAAAAGGCATCCATTTTAAATAATAATTTGAATGAATTTTGTGCAGTTATTCTCAATGTAGATTATATTTTTTACATGCTAATGAATAATTATAAGCCTGTTTCTCCATCATTTTATCATGAAATGTGCTATAAAAATTTGTCCACATGCTGAGTAGGAAAACTATAGCAGAATATTAATATATGTTTTCTTATTATAAGCATTTTTTTTTTGCTAACTTAAGTCATTTTAATATTTTCCCAGGGACTGTGGTTCAACATCTTCATATCCTTCATTCACTCATCTATAGGTTATTGGTTGTCAATTTCTTTTTTTTTAATTTCAGGATATTATGAGGGTGCAGACATTTTGGTTACATTTTATGTCTTTGCCTCACCCAAATGAGGATTAGAGACATGCCCTTCCCTTCTACAATGCTCACTGCTTTTCCATTGGTTGTGTGTTTACTCCCCCAACCCTCTAATCCCTGAAGAACATTACTACCATGTGAGCACCGTAGTGTTGATCAGTAGTGCCAATTTGATGGTGAGTACATGTGGAGACTATTCTTCGGATCTTGTGATATCTCACTTCAGATAATGGGTGCAAGCTCTATCCAGGAAAATATAAGAGGTGCTAGATCACTGTCATTTCTTATAATTGAGTAATATTCCATTGTATATATATACTAAGTTTTAATAATCCACTCATGAATTGATGGGCACTTGGGTTGTTCCCACATCCTTGCAATAGTGAATTGTGCTGCCATAAACATTCGGGTGCAGATGTCTTTATTATAGAATATCTTTTGCTCTTTGGGCTACCCCAAAGAGCAAAAGATCCTGATAGTGCTATTGCTGGATCAAATGGTATTTCTATTTTTAGCTGTTTGAGGTATCTCCAAATTCTTTTCCACAGAGGTTGCACTAATTTGCAGTCCCACCAGCAGTGTAAGAGTGTCCTATCTCTCCACATCCTTGCCATCATTTGTTGTTTTGGGATTTTTTGATACAGGCCAATTTCACTGGCATTAGGTGATATCACATTGTGGTTTTGATTTGCATTTCCCTGATGATTAGAGATGTTGAGCATTTTTTATATGTTTGCTGTCCCTTACCCTGTCTTTTTTTGAAAATCTTCTGTTCATTTCCTTTGCCCCTTTATTGATGGGGTTGTTTGATTTTTTTCTTGTTGATTTTTTAAAGTTCTAAACAGATTCTTGTTATAAGCCCTTTATCAGATGTGTAGAGAGCAAGTATTTTCTCCCATTCTGTAGGCTGTCTATTCGCTCTAATAGTTTTCTTGACTGCGCAAAAGCTTTTTAATTTGATCAGATCCCATTTATTTATTTTTGTTGCTGCAGTGATTGCTTTGGGGGTCTTCTTCAAAAATTCTTTCCGTAGGCTGATGTCTGAAAGAGTCTTCCCAACATCTTCTTCTAGAATTGTTAAGGTTTTATGCCTTAGATTTAAGTCTGTTATCCATCTTGAATTGATTTTTGTGTTTATCCAAAGATATGAATTGTGAACCTTAATTTACAGTTTATCATAGTACACAGAATTCACTCTTCTATCACATACACGTCTTATTGTTTTTGTGATTGAATTGTTTTAGTATTCTGTAGCAAATTTATTTACCTTTCATAGCTTTTGTTCCTGAAAAAGTCATTTTTAATCCTAGGGTATAAAGGAATACTTTATATTTATATTTTATTTATACATAATTTATTTTAGTTAATCAGAAAATTTAGTGTGTCATAGATTTCATTTTTTCCACATCTGCTCAGTTAACACATGAGAGTAGAAATATTTGCCTCTTTTGTTCATTGCCTAGTACAATTTATGAAACATAGGTCATATTTAAATTGTATATATTGGATATATTAGTGAAATAGATAACTATACTCTATTCACCAAATATTTATTTTTTGTTCTGATTTGATTTTTTTAAGTATATACTTTTTTTTGTTTTTGAGAATTATCTTTCATTTTCTTCCATTTGAGATTTGTGTTTGAATATTTTTTGTGATACCTAATTATGTAGTATTTCAAGGTGTTGGAAGCAAGGGATATTTGCATTGTTGTAATCTGCATTATTGCTAAAATTCTAAAAGGGAAGGTCAATTCCTTTTAATCCCAAACTGTGTGGCAAAAATCACGATTGACAAAAACAGCAAAAGATAGATGTGACTTTGTGATTATACATACCTAATCAAGGGATATGACAAGCAATCAATTCAGTTATATGACAAGATTGATTTATTAGCTGCAGAAAGAAAGATGAGCTAATAAAGCATCCTGGGGAGAATTAGTCCATGAGAAATGAGAAATGGTGTCGGGAAAATTATTTTTGAGTTTCAAGAAGAAACAAGTAATAAATAGTCTTGAATGCTTTTTGGGTGGAAAATAAGGCAATTGAAAAATAAACGTTGAGTTTAGTGTTTGGAGGGCATTGTGACCTAAGTGAGAGTGTTCCAGTTGTTTGAACCCATTTTATAATAGAATGCTTTGGCAAGTACATGGAAGGTGAGGATTTGAAAAGAATTGATACAGAAACTCCTTGCAGAAGTTTGGGTGTGAAGAAAAAAAATTAACTTTTAGCTGAAGGAATATAGCAAGTGAGGTTATTTTAAATTAACTTATTATTTTTGTTATTTTTAATATCAAAGATATAAGGTATTTTTTTTAAATGAGTAGAAGAATCTACTTAAAATAAGACATTTAATATGCAAGGTAGAAGATATAACTTTTTTTTTTTTGATGCTTCTTACAAAACACCTCAAATTTTACTCATGGTACAAAAGTATTTAATAAGCAATATATCAGTACAGAAAAACACATAGTTCATAGCTCATCCTTTAAAACCAGAATACTCAGAGCAGCGTAAAGTCAGTACAGATTCTTATTTTTACTTTAAAAAAAAAATCAAGGGTACATATCAGAATTGAACTACTATGTTTTTTCTTCTATCTAGAGATGTGATATACATGTTTTCTGACACGTAATATTCTACCAAACATTGCATTAAACCAAAGCAGACAGATGACCAGCAAAGCTGTTTACTACCTCCTACTCATGCTGAGCTAGACTGGTGGAACACCATCTTGGTAGGAGAGATTCTGACAGGAAGAAGAAATTAGGAGTCCCTACTTACCCCAACAGAAAACCTAACAAACTGGTTTATATGGAAAGGATTTTCAGCAAACATGCACAAACACATTTAACATGCTATTAAGAACAGGATATCTTTGAGTCAATTTCCAGCACACAGCATACATTCATCAGCGCACAGTAAAATAAGAATGAATGCCAACATAGAAAGCATTTGTGCCTTCATAGCACGAACAACTAAGCACACAGCATATAATACTTTGATCTTTAAGTGGGTAATCATGGAAGTTCCAAGATCACGTCCACTAGGTTAGCCTGAGTATTGCATCTATAAAAACATTTTTTCAAAAATAATGCTTAAGAGACTTCTAGGAACAGTGGGACTACAGTATCAGGACCAGCAGAAGACAGTGATACAGGGACTGCAAATGTTAAGACTAGGGGAGTTGGTTCTACGTAAAGGACATCTCTTTCAGTTGATCCCTACAGCCAGGACAAGCTGTGATCACAGGAGATTTGGAAATCAAGATGGGCAGCTGGCTTGAGTAACACCCTAGATAAATACTCAAAAACCCCAATGAAGGTGAAGGACTGAAATTTTGACCTATGTGAAAAAGAGCTCTGAGTGTACAAAAACAAGTTCATGCAAAGTCTACTGGGACAAACAGGGTTGGTCATGGTGGGTTATTCCATACTGACACGCCAACATGTATGCCGGGGAAGGGCCCCCCAAGTGGAATGCCTGACCACGGGCTTGCTCCAGAGGAGTCTGACTCAGAAGCACCTGAGTGAGAGATCTCACCGGGTAGGTTTAATGAATACAAGAAGTTGTTTCAGGATAACCATGTCCAGGAGGGTTAGGTCATTTTGGTTTTGACCCATCAATACTTAACATGAATGCAGGATGGAGTCAGTCTTTCTAAGTAAGATGTATTCTGCTGTCATCATTAGCTGAGCCTTTTGGACTCTTGGGCCTGTGACATCCAGAATGATCCCATTCATTGGCTGCACGTAGGATCTAGTGCCGTGAATTGTTCTGGGAAGTTGGCATAGAAGATGATTTGCACAATGAAGTCACCACTAAACCACTGCTTAAGTCCAGTCCCCGGCCTTCTTTTTCTGCTCTGTAGTCCAGAAACATTTCTTTAAAAGCCAGAAAATCTGTCAATGTGAGCAGCATGTCAAATATGTCGCCAGCCGCTTCATCCTTATGGCGCTGTAACGTCGTTGTGCGCTCTAGCAGCTGTTCTTCAATATACTTTTCTACCAGAGAAATATAGTCATTAAAAATAGGTGTGTAGGTGAGTTTATTCTCTTCTGCGTCTTCAAATTCCTGGTAGTACTTGTCCATGAAATTTCTCTGTAGTATCTGGAACTCGTCATCTATGATAATGTCCTCCAAATAGCCAACTACGGCATCAAACTCTGCATCAGAGGCGGAGGAAAAGGGCAGCGCGAAGCTCTCTCCTACGGCGTCCATCGCCGCCGCCCCCACCCGCGCGGGCCAGCCGGCCAGGTGGGCTCCTACCCCGCCCGCGGCCCGGACCGGCCCAGCCTCCGCTCTGCTCCACAGGCCCCGGCCCGCATCCAGGGCGCGGCGGTCAGCCGGCCGGGAGGGCGTCGCCGCCAGGCCCGCTCAGCGTCCTGCCGGCTCAGCGCCTGCGCGCGAGGCCCGACCCCGCTCCCCGCTCCTGGGCTCCCCCCTCCCCGCTCCCCCCGCTCCCCCCGCGACCCCGCCCCCCCGCCTCCCCGCTCCCCCCTCCCCCCTCCCACGCTCTCCCCTCCCCCCCCCACCCGGCTGCGCCTCTACTCCGCGCCAGCCGCCGCGCCCTCCGATATAACTTTTAATAGATGATTTCTGGAGATGAAGAAAGATAAGCCCTATGTCATCAATATTATGTAATTCTGCCAAAATTCCATCCACTGTTTTCCTGAAACCCAATAGAAACTGGTTAATGAGCAGGTTCCCATTAAAGACAAATAAATAAATGCTTCTTGCTTTATACTCCATTTTGTCTAATATCAGCATAGTTACACCAGGTTTCTTTTGGTGAGTGTTTGCATTACATCTATTTTCTCTTCTTAAATTTTCAAAATTTCTATGTCCCATATTTATCATGTGCTATTTGTAAGCATTGCATTTTTAAAAAATTTATTCTGATAGCCTTAATAATTTAATTATTTTATTCCATATAAATATAATTATGAATATTTTATTTATGACTTCCTTGTTGCTATTTATTTTCTGTTGTCTCACCTATTTATTGTTCTTCTTTTCTCCACTTTTTACTCTTAGTTTGATTCAATCACATTACTGAAAATTGTTCCACTTTTCTCATACAATGGTTTATTTGTTTATTTTTATTATACTTTCAGTAGTTATTTTAAAGAACACATTATACATCAATGTTTTATTAAAAATTAATATTATCAATGAATAATTATTAATTTATTATGTTTTAGTAATAAAAGTATAATTTTACCTCTTCTAAAACAGAACTGGAAACCTTAAAACACTTTAATTTTATTTATATCTGTTCTGCTTTCTGTGGCATTGTCATAAATGTTATTTTTAATTATATTTAAAACTCTAGAGGATAATACATTATTTTATTAACATACAATGTATATTCAGATATATTTCTCCCATATTCACCATACATTTCTCTACTTTTTACCTTATGTTTTTTTTTTTTCAGCTGGGATCATTTTCCTTATTCTTGTGTTTTTAGTGCAGATCTTAAGGTCGTAAAAAATCTCCTAACATGACTCTTGTTGTTGTTATTTGTAAATTATGCTATTTCTCATTTATCATTAAAAAATAATTTAGCTAAAATTATAGCATATAGTTACTTTCTTTTAGCACTTTAGAAATATCATCTCATTGTTTTCTGACTTCCATTTCTTTTGTGTGTGAAGTAAGCTGTTTTACTATTTCTTCATTGAAGTTAATATGTCTCTTAGTTGATTTTTATGATTCTTTTTCCTTTTTTGTTAATTTTGAGAGGTTTAACTAAGGTGTAACTAGTTGTGTTTTTGGTTTGTTGTTTTATTCTTTACCAAGCTTTGGACTCATATCCTTGAATCTGTGGTTCAATATCATTTATCACTTTTGCAAAATTCTAGTCATTTTCTCTTCAAATGATATTTCAGCCCGATTTACTGTCTCTTTCTATGGGATATAAATTATGGGCACATTAAACTTATCCTTTATGTTCCACCTGTTACTATTTTTTTTCTTTTTGGATTTACCCTTCCTTTGCTCTCTGCATTCTAAGCCCAAGTATTTTTAACAGTTTTAACTTTCTAGAGAGGGTCATCTAGCTTTCTCTTTCGCTGTGTCCAATCTTGTGTCACATGTATTATATGGTTCTTAATTTTTCTTTGTTGAGCTTTTTAAAATTTTATAATTGTATTAGATTATTTTCTCATAGAATATAAATTTAGTGTCTCTAGTTAAAGCCTCCATTTGTCATCAGTTTTCTTGAATATAATAAGCACTGATATTTTTAAAAAGCATCTTTGATCACCTCAATAGCTGAGTCATCAGTGGGTCGGTGTATATTGTCTGATCCTTTTTTTTTTTTAATCTGGGCCCTATTTCTGTCATGTCTATTATGTTTGGTTGAATTGAATGTTAGCAATTGACTGAAATAAATCGTAGTGATGGATGAAGTTCATCCTCACTTCTGAGGTGGATGGAATGCTGGCAAAGATTTCTATCTGTCAGTCAAGGACTGAGCTCACTCACAGCTGGCTTGAAGTTTTTAGAAGAGTCAATCTACCTATGGTATAACTCTGTATGCCTTTTGCAATCTTTCAGGGTTCAATCTGACTTCCACAGTATTTACTAGTGCTCTCTCAGAAGGTTTTAAATTCCAATTTTGATTATCTTGGAATTAAGAGATTAAGGAAAACTCTACTCTGCCCATTAGTTGCTTCCTGCCTGGCTTCTTAATCTTTTTTGGCAAAAGCCTCATGGGAAAAAGCTATGTCAGTTTCAGACTCATTTCCCTGCATCTCTGCTTTTATTGGGATTTCATTCTCATATCTAATAGCTCCTAGCTGCTATGACTGCCATTAACTCCATTTTAGAGATATCTCTTGTTACTTAGATTGCCATATTTCTGCTCGAATTTTGTCTCCTAGCAGCACTCTGAGTGGATTAGCACAAAAAATAAATGTAAGCCCTGAAGGAGGATGGCAGGTGGGGGGAGCCTTCTCACACCTCGAAGATTCCCTGCTTACTCTCTAGGATGTTGGGCTTCTGCTTTTGTTTTCCTTAACAGTTTTCCATTGATTTCAACCATATATTTTGTTGTTTTTTGTTTTGTTTTCCACCTTTTCTAATTGTTCTTGGTGATTGTTTTGGTTTGTTGTAAGATACTCTATCAAGGCTTAATTCTGTGCCCTATTAAATTGATTTTTGATATAGTGAAATCTACTTAACATTTTAACATCAAGCCCCAGCAATGGTGATTGCAGGATAATAGTCTTCATCTTTTCTTTTAATGGAATTTTATCAGATGACCACTATAAGCATTAAAAGTTAGCTTGCACTGAAATCACTTCAAATTAATGTACCTTTCACATACATTAAATAAAGTAATTGAGACAGTGCCTATTAACATAGAAAATTTTGTAAAGAATTAAGTGAAAGAAGACTTTTCTATTACTTGGAGATGATTTTCTTAGGAGAAAAGCAACATATCTTACATTAATGTACATATGATATATTTTAATTATCAATAGATTAATGTTCTAATCTAAGCAAAGGAAGAAAATTGTTGCCCTAAAAAGATCAAAGTCTAATAAAAATAAAAGTAAGTCAACAAACTCAAAAATATGAGCATAATTTTCTTCTAGATTTTACATTTTATTCAAATATTATAAAATCATAAGAGTAAAACTTTTACTGAGATGCATTCTCATGCAAAGACTTGATTCAGCAATATAGTATTTATTTAAAAAATTGAAATTAGGTCCCTTCTACTGAGGCAAATACAGTTCAACTCGAACTTTCTTTGAAATTTAAAAGAGAAAAAGAAATTCTTGAGATGATGGTATATGCTTTTATGAAAAGATGATGTAAAAATCTTTTCTTGTGATAATAAGACAAAATAATATATGTGAAATAATATATATTTTTTATTGATCATAGGATTAGATTTTAGGCAAATTTTCTTACTGTAAAGTCAAAGAATCCACTCAACAGAAAATTCACTGTCTCTTACTAAGTTAAATAATCAGTTTTATGGTTTGGATTCTATGTTTATTTAAATGAGAGATAAATTAAAGTCTTTATCATTGGTTCCCTGGTTAGAAATATGCCACAATTAAACATCCAAATTAAATTTCTAATAATCAGTGTGCTCTCTGAGAAACTATATATCTTCTCCATTGGTGCTGGAACATAAAATAGATTTGGAATTCCTTATAAAAAATTTATAAACTCCCCAAATTATCTACAAAGTGTCTGGATCATTTTAGATTTTTAAAAATATATTTCCTTGAATTAATATATTAATTAAAGTTTTACACTACCCTAATTTTTAGAAATATTGATGTTTTTTAAAAAAGACAAGACTAAGATGATGTCAATTTTAATAAATTACATGATGATTATGATATTTGGAACATCTGAGCACAAGATAGGCTTATAAAATTATAATTTATTATATGTTTATTTCCTTAAAATGACTCTAAGCGATATCATTTTTTGAGAGGTATAAGGGAATTTACTTAAAAAATAAAATAAGTTATTTTAGATATTTTAAAAGTATTAATGAAATACTATATTTTACTTTTATGTGAAATTTGAAAACCTATGAAAATTATAAAATATATAAACAAGTGTTCTTATTTCTATTTCTTTTTCTTTATGATAATAAAAAATAAAGATATGACTGTCATGTATTAAGAAATACAGGCTTTTATGCCACTAAAATGTTATCTCTTTCTTTTCAGGGTAATGGTCTTGGGTGCCTTCAACTCAGTACATTTAAAAGTGCAAAAAGCTTTCTATTCTTACTACTGGTAAAAGAGAATTGCAACCCAGTGATATAAATTTCTTACGGTGCCTATTTTTTTCCTAGAGTAACTCCTTATATGTTCAGAAAAATCACAAGAAATGATAGGAAAAGAGGACTGTCCATCTACCATGCACTATGGTGAGTTTTCTATATTTCTGCTTTAAGTTTAACTCTGGATGCAGAAAATGAAAATGAGAGGTTTTTTTAATTTTTTTTAATTTCAGCATATTATGGAGGTATAAATGTTTAAGTTACAAATGTTGCTGTGCACCGCCCCCCAGAGTCAGAGCTTCAAGTGTGTCCATTCCCCAGATAGTGTGCATCACTCTCATTATGAATGCATGTGCCCACTCCCTCCTACCCCTTCCCATCTGCCCAACACCCAATAAATGTTATTCCTATATGTACACTTAGGTGTTGATCGGTGAAACAAATTTGCTGGTGAGTACATCTGGTGCTAATTTTCCATTCTTGAGATACTTCCCTTAATAGAATGAGTTCCAGCTCTATCCAGGAAAATACAAGAGGTGCTATATCACCGTTGTTTCTTATAGCTGAATAGTACTCCATGGGATACATATACCACATTTTATTAATCCACTCATGTACTGAGGGCACTTGGGTTGTTTACATCATTGCAATTGTGAATTGTGCTGCTATAAACATTCTAGTGCAAATGTCTTTTTTTAAAGAGCGTCTTTTATTCTTTTGGTTGGATGCCCAATAATGGGATTGCTGGATGAAATGGTAGATCTACTTGTATCACTTTAAGGTATCTCATTATTGCTTTCCACAGAGGTTGCAGTAGTTTGCTGAAGAAGCCGACCCTGGGTCAGATTGGCCGAGACCCAACGTCAGCAGAACGGGAGCCCATTGCTTGTTCCCACAATTAGCAGGATGTGACTTGTTGACCAGCACAGAGAACTATTCCTCCGGGCAAATGGCCAAGGACCTGTGGCCTCGCATGCCAGCCAAGGTTGTCTGTTATCCTGCACGAGGTGCCAGACATTGCAAGATGGCCAAGGACCTATGGTTTTGCACTGGAGCCAAGGTTGTCTGTTATCTACAAGTGGTGCCAGATGATAGAAGATAGAATGAAAACATCATCTTCTTGTCGTGCTATGCAGCTAAGCCACAGCGTCTTGTTATCTGCAAACGGTATCAAGCGTTGAAGGCCATCTCTTGTGCTATGACTGGAGGAACAGGGGCTGCTGGCCTGTGGCAAGTCTTGTACCAAAAAGTAGCTGGTAAAATAGCTGGCATGAGAAAATAGCTGTGGGACGCTTGCCCAATTAAACAGTATAAAAATAAAATGATTGGCGCTTTGAGGTGCTGCAGTATTCAACCATCTTTGTGTTTGTGTTTGTGTTTATTTTTCTGGGACTGCAGCCAACTCTGTCGTGTCTGCATCTTATGTCTATGTCTTATGTGTTCATCCCCCATCCTGCAATTGGGCCATGACAGTTTGCAGTCCCACCAGCAGTGTAGGAGTGTTCCTATCTCTCCACATCCACACCAACATTTATTGTTTTGGGACTTTTTGACAAAGGCTATTCTCACTGGAGATAAGTGATATCTCATTGTGGTTTTGATTTGCATTTCCCTGATGATTAGAGATGTTGAGCATTTTTTCATATTTTGTTTTCCATTACTCTGTCTTCTTTTGAAAAGTTTCTGTTCATGTCCTTTGTCCATTTTTTGATAGGGTTGTTTGATTTTTTTCTTGCTGATTTTCCAGAGTTCCAAATAAATTCTAGTTATCAGCCATTTATCGGATGTGTAGCATGCAAAAATTTTCTCCCATTCTGTAGGTTGTCTGTTTGCTCTCATGACAGTGTCTTTGTGCAGAAGCTTTTTAATTTGATCAGGTCCCATTTATTTGTTTTTGTTGATGCTGTGATTGCCTTTGGGGTCTTCTTCATAAATTCTTTGCCTAGGCCAATGTCTAGAAGAGTATTTCCAACATTTTTGTCTAGAATTCTAGTAGTTTCATACCTTAGGTTTAAGCCTGTTACCCAGCGTGAGTTGATTTTTCTTTTCTGCTTTTCATTAGTTTAGCGTGTCAATTTTATTTTTTCAAAGAACCAACTTTTTGTTTTATTAATCTTCCATATAGTTTTCCTGTTGCCAATTTCATTTACTGCTGAAAAAAATCAGAGCTATTTATCTAATTTTCTTGGATTATTTATTCACCATTTTATTTTCTTTTTAAAATTTTAATTCCTGAAGCGGAGAGAACCTGCTCTGCCACCAATGGGTGAGGTCACGTATCCTGTTAAATCCTATCAGGTAGTAGTTCAAACATATCAAATTTGGTTTATAAATGTAATGAAATGTGACTTTTCTTAATGTAAGTGTATTGAAAGGATCTACATGGGCAGATGCCTGACTTGAATTGAGCTATTTGTTTAAATCTTTCAATTTAGAGACAAATCCCCTAAGAGATTATTATGGTTTCCTGGTTACCAGATTAAAACAAACATCTAAAACTTTTTAATATTTAAACTGTACACATAAGTAAAACAGTTCAACTAAAACAAAAGTATATAGAAAACATAAGGTCAGATTGTACATGATTTTAAAAAAATTGAAAACAAATACTATCAATATCTGACTCTTCTAGCCATTTAACTACCTCTCCATACAAAATCAAGTTTTCAAAGGCTCTGAAAACTATTCTTCTGTGTGCATATAAATTTTTGTAAAAAATCAAGTTAATTATGGAAATATGATGTTCATTTTCAGAAAGAATTTGCACTTGACTTTGATTCCATTTTCAAAGCCACTCCAAAGTACTTATCTAGTGCAGCTAGAAAATAGATTTGAGTTCAAAACACCCAGGTGAAAATTGAATTAGGGATTATATATTCAATTGTAGCTCACTTATGCTCAAAGGTAAGCTAACATTCTGAATTAATTTGTGTGCCTGAGGTTTTTGAAAAGCAAATCCTTTCTGTGCAAACATCCAGCATTTTAATCCAACTAATTTACACTCAAAGTTGTCCTCTTATAACATGTAAAAGTTAAAGTTCATGCAACTATACTTTTTAAAGTAAGATAGATGGGAGGAGGAGAAGGGTGTGTACTTACGTGATGTGTGTGGTGCGCACCACCTGGGGATTGGACACACTTGAAGCTCTGGCATGTCGGGGGTGGGGTGGGGAGGGGTGCCAGCGGCAATATATGTAACCCTAACATTATTTGTACCCCCATAATATGATGAAATAAAAGAAAAAATAAAGATAGGAGGAAAAGTAAGCGTATATACCTGGACATTTTTTTATTTGAAACTTAGACAAAGATGATAAACTTCATACCTAAAAGAATGTAGAATAAAACAAAGGATTTATTTTTTATTAGCAGACAGACTGAGAGCAGAAATTTAATTTCAGTTGCAAAATGACTTATTTGAGGAGGTTCCCTTAGTCATCTGAAAGAAAACTGGAGCAATGTGGCCATTAAGCAGAAACATTTTGTGTGTTTCTACTCAAGAGACATTGAAAAAATAGATTTGTTGAACACACATAAATGATGATATATAGTTCTAAAATTTAGGTGAATGGAACTTTGAGAAATACATATTTTAAGTCAGTTGTCAACGCAAAAAGACAATAGGAAAAGTACACATCAATACTTTCTTAACAGAATAAATATATATTAAAGCACTACATTCACAGAGAAGTCATGCTTTGCAATTTTTTTATTATACCTTTTATATTCTCATTTAATAAGAGCTCATGGGTAGCATTTTCAGTGTTAGTTAACTACAAATAATGACCTTAAAAAACCCACTCCTATCTTTCCATTAAATTACTATGTGAAGTCAGTACCCATTAGGTCACTGTCCTTAATCATGGCTCATATTTTCTAAATATTATTTTGTTAGTAAATCTATCCCTGAATGCTATAAGCATTATTTGATCATATGCATTTGGTTTTGTTTTGATATATTCTATCAGCATAACATGCCGCAGGGGACTGGAAAATCTTAAAGATAAAATATCTGCCTGTGGTTAAATGTATTTAGAAAATGAGTCAGGAAGCCAAAAGTTCAGCAGATTAAATTAGTACATGTCTGATCTGGAAAGCTGATTCAATCACAATGTTCAAAGTCCAGTTGAGTGCCAGAGGCTGAGCTTGCCTGAAGTCACTTTATGAAGGAAATTTTAGGAAGAAACATCTCTGTCCAAATGAGCTGGAAAAAATGCTGGTTGAATATACTCTCTGACTTTTCCAAGAACAGAAAATAGCAACATTGCACATAACAAACAGCACTTGTCTCCCTCATCTAAAGTACAAGTTGGCTGGCAGCCAGAGGCAGTCTTGCTGTGAAAATAAATTAAAGGAAAGCAAATACAGCATTGCAACTTAGCCTGGGAAAAAGAGAAGAAAAAAATTGAGAATGCAATAGAGAAAAGGAGAGAGGAGAAGAAAATCGAATGGGTACAAAATGAATGAACAGTATACCTGAAACTGTCTGTCCAATACCATTGCCTGTGTGTTGATTTGCAGAAGTAAAAAGGAATATTTTACTAGGTACTTACACCAGAAGAGAAAAGAGCACAGGATGCAAAAATCTAGATAATAGTATTAGTTCTATTATGTGGATGATGCCTGCCTGGGTTCACCTTATCTCTCTGGGCTTAAGTGTTTATTTATAAACAATCAAAATAAAGAGAAGGAATGGTACTATGAACTGAATATTTGTGTGCCCCCCAAATTCATTTGTTGAAACTCTAATCCCAATGTGATGATATTTAGATGTAAGGTCTTTGAGAGCTGATTAAGTCATGAGAATGGAGCCCTCATGAATGGGATTAGAGCCCTTATAAAAGAGATCTTAGACAGCCCTCTCACTTTCTTTCTGCCATGTGAGGATACAACAAGAAGTCCTCAGACAGCAGCCTGGAAGGGAACCCTGACCAGAACCATTCAATGCTGTCACTCTGTTCTCAAACTTGTGGCCTCCATAACTGTGAAAAATAAATTTCTATTGCTTGTAAGCCACTTTGTCTGTGGTATAGCAGCCCAAACTGATAAGATAGGTGGACTGGGAAGATGAGCCCTGTGAATCCTTCAAGCTATTAAGACCTGAGAAATGATGAATGTTTGGTCCATAATTTTGTAAAGTTTAGTCCATAAATTTTGTAAATTTCACGAACAATGTGCTTCAATCAAAATCTAAAAGGATGATGTCTATATAGTTTAAACTGATAAAGGAATAACATTTTTTGGAGAAATACATTTATCATTTATAGCAATAATGTGATATTATACAACTTATTAATTAGTGAGATTTTACCAAAGTACAAATAAGCAAAACAAACCAAAAAAACAATCAATGGGGTTTTTTGGAAGTTGCTAACTTTTGTTAAATGTCACTACCATGCCTAGAAAAGAGCATACAGTTATTGGCAGTCCACGAACAATTTTTTCCTTTAAAAATGTTCATTAAAGTGTACACCTAAAAATAGGTAAAATGGTAAATTTTATATTATGTATATTTTACCACAATAAAAATGTATGCAAAAAATACGTATTGGTTAATTCAAGCAGGAATATGCTAAAAACATTGAAGTGTTTTTTTACTTTTCTGAGGAAAAGTGGAGACAGGTTGTGGGGAAAGCATATTAGTTTTCTCCAATATATTGTTCCTACTGCTTAAATATATTCCCTAAAATACCTTAAACAATTCTTTGGGCAGTGAAAGCCTTCACTGTGCAACAAAATTGCTCAGTGAGCTTTTTAGAAACAGGGATGCCCAGACTTCAAAGAGTTCGTTTCAGTTGCTCTGTGATAGGGCACACACAACAGGACTGTTTAACTCTAAAATGTATCCAGGATTGAGATCCACTGCTCTAGAATGTAGACTCCATGAATACAGAAACTGCATTTGTCCTGTTCATAATGATATCTCTAGTATATTGCCTGGCCAATAAATACCTGTCAACCAAATGAAGGATTGAATAAATAAATGTTCGTCTATTTTACCTGTATATGCACCCTATATTAGATTTTACTTTGAAGCTAGAAGGCCATGCACATTCCATAAACGAGCCAGAAAACATGTAGGTATATTTAAAATTAAAAAAGAAAAAAATAGCCACTGCCTCATCTTCCCTGCTATTCCATTACCCCTATCCCCAAACAACAAATGTTAACAATTTGGTACACAGACTTCCAACCAGTCTTTATTATCATATAAATACACAATTAGATATAAACGTGTAGATTTTTAAATATACATATATATATATATGTATATTCTTTCTACCATTCTGCTTACTGGCCGAATGGGATAAAAATATCCGTAACACTCTGTATTTTTTTATTTAAACCATTTACTTAAGCTTTTCTCAAGATCACACCTTGAAGATCTAGCTCATTATTAAAGAGCTGAATAGTATTCTAATCATATGTCTATTCCCTAGCTGTTTCCATTCACTTTTCTTGCTTCCTCTCTTAAACACACTG
The DNA here is from genome assembly GCA_008750915.1 of Microcebus jonahi. Taxonomy (NCBI): domain Eukaryota; kingdom Metazoa; phylum Chordata; class Mammalia; order Primates; family Cheirogaleidae; genus Microcebus; species Microcebus jonahi. The sequence goes on along the minus strand of VSMF01063955.1, from coordinate 6,088 downwards.
TAGTAATATTTTGGCTACCACCATAACAGAAAAGCCAATCTTAAATTGTCAACTTCATCTTTCTCAAACCATGTATAGCATTTGACCAAATCTTCACTCCTTTATTATTGTAATACTTTTTTGTGTTTTAATTTGGCCTCTGTGCTACCACCATCTCTAGGTTTCTCGCTTGATTCTTCCAGAAGGCTTTGTGAATAGTTTCTCATGTTCTCCAGCCTTAAGTTTTGAACTAAGCCCCTAAAACTTTTCTGTTTTATATTTATCCATTCTTTTATTTCATCTAGCCCCAGGGGTTTTAAACCAGTTAGATTATGATGGCTCTAGAATTTTTAAATCCAGGCTGAAATTTTCTTCTAAACTACAGACTCATGTATCTAGCTAACGTGCTAATATCTCCAATTTTGTATGGAATAGGTGTTGTATAATTAATGCGTCTAATATGGAAATTTTGACATTCCTATACATTTCCTCTTATCTTCCCCACTTCAGTAAATGACAGCTCTATTTTTTGAGTTGTCAGGTCAGAAACCTTTAGGTCATCCTTGAAATGCCACTTTCTTTCACATCCTGTATCAATTTATTGGCAAATGTGCTCTTAACTTAGAAAACTATCTAGTATCCAACCATGTTTTACTATTTCCTAGTCAAAGGCAACACCATTTCTCCCCTGGGATTTGGCAATAGTGCCCCAAGTTGATCTCCCTGCATTGCTCTTGGTCTCCTAAAATCTATCCTGTATACGGCACTAACAGTGATCCTTTCAAAGTATTAGCCAGATCCCATCATCATATCTATGCTCCAAAATGTTAAAGGGCTCTCCATTTACCTCGCGTCTAATTTTCTTCATTCATTCAGAGCAAGACCTGACATCATGGGTGACTCTCTCCTCAGATTTTATTTTATACTTTTACCACAGCATTTACTCTTTACTTTTGCTTCTTTGAACACACAAAATAGATTCTCGCCTTCGGGTATTTGGACTTACTCTTCCCATAGTTTGAGCAAACTTTGTGTGGATATTTGCATGGCTTGATCTGTCATTTCATTTAGGTCTCTGCTTAAATAGCACCTAATCGAAGAGGTCTTCCTTAATTATTCTAACTCAAATAAGATCATCAGAACTTGCTACACCTCACCTTGCCTCGTTTAATTTACCTTAACGTTTATTGTACCATTGCTGAATGAATAAATTACAGTTCTCACCAATATCTTTCCTAAAGAAGATGTTATATCAGTCATCTCTCATTCATATTTCCTTACATATTAGTGCTTTAAAATGTGGAATAATTCACAAAAATAATGTATTCACTTCTCTCAGAGATTTATTAGATTTCTTTCTAAAAATCTTGTCATTTTTCACATTGTCATAGGTATTTTATATTTACACACATGTCACAGTGCTGGACCCACCTTCCTTCCTTCCTTCCTTCCTTCCTTCCTTCCTTCCTTCCTTCCTTCCTTCCTTCCTTCCTTCCTTCCTTCCCTCTTTCCTAACTTCCTTATTTCCATTTTTTCTTTTTTTTTTTTCTTTCTGGTGCTACTTTAAAATACATCCATAAATTTTTCAATATTTCTCCTTCAAAATGTGGATGTAATCTTCTTGTCCTCAAGCATGAAGTGGTCTTAATAGCTTGCCTCTAATTCATAAAATAATAAAGCAGAAATAGTATATACTTTTTCTTGGAAACACTCTGGATATATACTTGTGTGTATATATGTCTGCATATGTGTGTACATGAATCTATGTGTATATAGTTCTTAAAAATTGTAATAGTTTAATATTTTTAGCATCTCTAGTTTTTAAAAATTAGGCAATATTTTAATCTGTTAATAAAATTATTTTACTTTTAATATTTGTGTATTTTTCTATCTTTTTCTCCTCCTTTTACACTATCCTATACTGATAGAAATATTTTGAGGAAAACTATTTTGGTATTTCATGGCTCAAAATGATTTCTATTGGAGTTTGTATTTGTTTTTAATCTTGGTTCATGGTTCTTTCTATTTTTACCTTTTATAAAAACCTTTTAAAGTAGTTTAACTTATTTTAACTTTTTAAAGTAGATGTTATTTAAGGAAGTGTCAATGTGTCTGAATCTTTGCATAGTTTTAAAGATGCATTATCTCTTATTATACGTTATCTCATTATATATGTACTACATACTTATACATTTAAATTGGGATATTTTAAAGTAATAATAGCACATACACTTTAATAATTTTCTGTTCTCTTCTGTATCTTAAAGTTTTTGAGTATCAATTTAAAAAATAATTATTGATGTATTAATATAACATTTAATAAGAGAAATTTATTAAAAATGTACAAATTATATTTGATCAATTTTCAAATTCTCAGCACCCCAATATGACCAGCAACAAGAATAAGAAAAAAAAGTTACCACAACCACAAAATGCCTCCATACCCCTCCTTCCAGGCAGTGCTCCCAAAAGTAATCACAATCTTGACTTCTAAAATCATCGATAAGTTTTGTCATCTTTAGAACATACATAAATAAAATCACATAATATATATCTATATTTTACATCTAAAACTTCTTTTACTAAAATTATATTTCTGACTACAATCATGCTCTTGTGTGATCATTTTGATAAAAATAATTTTTAATTTTTAATAAAATCCAACTTAGTTTTTCCATAGATTTTCTGTTCTATTTTAAAAAATAATTTTGCATAATCAATATCATAACACTATAACTTATTTATTTTTAAAATCCTTGTTGGTTTATCCTTCACATTTAGCTTTATGATCCCTATGGAGTTAGTAGGGACAAGGATTTGTTTTGATTTCTCATGAATACTCAATTGCTCCAGCACTATATATTGAAAAGTATCTCTGTCTCTAGCTACGCTGTACTATTATCTTTGTAATTATGACTCATTATATGTGGGTTTCTTTCCAGACCATCTCTTCTGCTCTATTGACATATATTTTTTTTCTACTTGCTTTAATTTCATCCTGAATGCTTATAGTTTTATATTATGTCTTGATAACTCATAGTGTCCTTCTAAAAAGAATAATTTTTAATAGTTTAAGGTAGTTTTACATAATTTATTCTATTAGACTCCTCACAATTACTCCTAACTTCTATGATTTAGCTTATCAACTATTCTATTAATAAATTATTACCATTATAGACTCATTCAATGATTATGTGATATAGATATTATTGTTATTAGTTCTGCATACAGATTAGATAGTATTAATAAGTGGCTCTCAAACTTTTTTTTTTCAGTAATTCTTTATACTCTTAAGGACCCCAAATAACTTTTTTTATGTTGGTTGTATCAATTTCTGCTTTCGTATTTGAAATTAAAACATAAGTTTTCATAGTATTTATCATACATTAGTTTTAATACTAATAAACTCATTGCTTTTTAACTGAAATATTATATTTTTTATTTTGATATCTTTGCAAATCTCTTTATGATCTGGCTTAAAAGAAGATGGATTCTTCTATTTACTTCTTCATTCAATTTTTTGCTATAAATAGTTTTAGTTGTAAGATGAAGAAAAATGTTTTCTATTATGAAATTAAAAGGGTAAAAATGTTTTGATAGCCTTTCTAGATACTCATGATATGTACTCTTTTGATACTATACTAAAACCCAGCATGTGCTAGTTTTTTAAGTGTTAGTTGCAACATGAAAGGTGAAATTACGTCAACAAACTTTCTATAATGTTATTTTAAAATTAATCAGTATTTATGGCTCTTTGAATGAATTTTTACCTATGCCTGGTTTTGTATTATCATGCTTAGGTCATTTGAAATATATTGGATCACAGACATATACAAAACTTCTAAAAGTCAACTTTTTCACTATACGGTTCTTAAAAATAAATCACTTTTGTTAGTATCACCAGCAATTTTATTGTCAAATCTTTAAGTCTTAGGAAGTTGTCAAGTTCAGAGTAGCAGATAAAGGTTTTCCAAAATTATAATTTTTACTAGAATGGTCAAATATGACCATTTGCTAGTAGTTTTCTCTTATTTTACCTCAAGTAGAAGATTCATTTCATTCCTATTTTAGAATTTAAGAATATGTCTGTCAGGGGTGGAGCAAGATGGCGGATGAGAAACACCACCAGACAGAGTGTCTCTCCAGAAAAAACAGATTGTAGCAGAAATTAGAAAAAAGAAGCAAGAAGACGAGCATACAGCGGACGAGGGCCAGAAGGAGGGGTACCTGAGACCCCGGGAGACTCCACGGGAGGAGGCTACGGAGGAGAACTGGAGGCTGAGACCACCGGAGCAGCCAGGAGACCAGCAGCAAGGGTAGGTGGATTTGCTGTTTCCCTTCCCCTGCATTTGGGACTGCTGGTGGGCTCCCCAGTGGGTGGACAGACCTGCGGACACCAGCCCAGAAATGGCCGCTGCCAGCCAGTGGTGAGCCTGTAGCAGACGTGGCACCAGGTTCCCAACTTCCTCTGGGCACCTCCGTGTGCACAGACCCGAGCCGCGCGGCAGGTGCCATATTGCCTCCTCCTCCCCTCCACTGACCCTACCGGCGGCTGCCCAGAAAGACGATACAGCCACAAGCCAGAGGCACCTCCAGGGAACAGGACCTTCCCTTTTGGGACCCTACGGCTGACTCAGGGGAACTCAGACTGTGAGCTCTCTACCCGCCAGCTCTCCCAGGTGCTGCTGGCATGGATTTCCCAGGAGAATGGGGCCGACTCAGAGGCTGAGAGACATAGAACCAGCTTGGGCTCCCTGTGGGTGAATTGGGATGGGAACTCCACTCCCTGGTGGGGATACAGTTTGAACTCTGGGACCCAGAGGTCAGACCTGCAGACCAGATCCCCTGCACCGAGGGCTAGCATTGCCCAGGGCACAGAAGGGTTATACGTGAACAGCCTACTGAGGTGCGTGTGCCTCCAGCAGCGGATCAGCATCCTAGAGGGCAACCCTCCTCCCAGGAGGAGGCCGTGCGCCCAGCCCAGGTGGTGTTCCTGTGCAGGGAACCTCCCCGCCGGCATCACAGTCCATGGAGGCCTGGTGGCTTGTGGTCTGGCCTGCTGGCAGAGGCCCAGGAGTAGCTGCGGAGTTGGGGAGGGTGGAAAGAAGCGAGGCCCACTCCAGACTGCGGGTCTCAGACAGCCCCACCCCCACACGCAAACTTTCTGGCTGAGTGGGACCATTCCACCCCCGCCCTGACAGCTTTCCCTGGAAGCAGAGAACAGAACTTTGACCCCTGCTAATGGCCTGAGGGCAGGCTTACACAAAATCAACAGCATAGCCTGTTCCTCCAAGCAAACGCCACCTACTGACAGGGACGGCATCCTGTACAGCCGTTTCACGGCACCCACTGACTCAATATACAGGGAGTGGTCCAATTTCACCCACAGACACCACCTAACGCCTCAGAAACTAAACAAGGTGTGTGAATACCCAAACAATAACTTAAGGAAAGAAACAACAACTGATCGACATGGGAAGAAATCAGCGAAAGAACTCAGGAAATATGAAGAACCAAACAGAAAACACACCCCCAAAGAGGAGCACCAGCCCCCTAGAAACGGACACCAACCAAAATCAGGAAACCAATATGACGGAAGAGGAATTTCATATGTGGATCATAAGAACACTCACCGACCTGAAACAACAACTCAATAACCAACATAAAGAAACCACAAAAAGCCTCCAGGATATGGGAAAAGAAATAGACACAATAAACAAAAGTGTAACCGAACTCCTGGAAATGAAGAATCAATTCAAGGAACTACAAAATACAGTGGAAAGTCTCAAGAACAGGGTAGATGAAACAGAAGAAAGAATCTCAGAGCTTGAAGATAACACCCTCCAATTAAATAAATCAGTCACAGAAATAGAGCAGAGAAACAAGAGAAAAGAGCAAAGCCTACAAGAGCTGTGGGATTATGCGAAGAAACCTAATATGAGGGTCATAGGGTTACCAGAAGGGGAAGAAGACAACACTCAAGGGTTGGACAAGCTGTTTGAAGATATAATAGAGGAAAATTTCCCAGGCCTTGCTCAAAATCTTGATATACAAGTTCAAGAAGCTCAGAGGACCCCTGGGAGATTCAATGCAAACAGGAAGACGTCAC
>VSMF01063953.1:0-12774 GCA_008750915.1 Microcebus jonahi | reverse complement strand
CAGTGCAGTTTTGCTATGTGGATATATTGTGTAGTAGTCAAGTCTGGGCTTTTAGCATAACCATCATCCAAATGAGACACGTCTTTATTCTTATAGATTTTTTTCTGGCCACATAAATTCAGCCAGATCCTTATGCCCTCAGGGGCCTTGGAAATAGTTCTAGCAATTTGCCAGTATTATTTTGATCCATTTCATGATCTCCCATGATTTCTTTGGGAAACTTATGGTTTCTCTTTGAGGTATACTTGTACTGCTTCCAAACCAACAAGTATCTAAGGAGGAGTGACTTGTGTAGACCCTACCATTGGCGGGGCAGGAACAGACGTTGCTGTATGTTTTTGTGTGGGAAGAGAGATTTTTGTGTGCGTGGGAAGGGATATTTTTGTGTTGTGTGTGTTTTTGTTCGGGAAGGGATATTTGTAATGTTGTCAGTTTTATAGTTAGCCAGTTCACTAGGGAAATGTTTTCATGGTTTGACACTTCTGATTTCCCTAAGCCACAAAGAAATTTTTAAAGGAGTATTAAAAAAACACGTGTCTAATATGTTTTCTCTTTAAACTGGTCGAGCTGTTACTGATTTCAAAGACAATTTCTAGAGCTAGTAGGGAAAGTCTCTATATCTTTGCTGCGATCCCTTCCATCCAATCCATGTTTCTCTGAATGCCAAACTTTCATTTCCTTGAGTGAGAGTCTCTCTCCATCTGGTCCTACGATGAAGTGTTTCCTGGAGATTTCTAAGTGAGTCAAGATTGTTTTCGGGATTTAAGTGCTGTCTTTTGCCCGCGTGTTTCGGCAGATACTTATTGAGACAAACAGCTTCAGTGTATTTAGCAAAAAAATAACAAGAAAAACTATGTTTCAAAACACACACAAAAAGATACACAACTAATAGTTACCTTTGAGAGTTTTCCCAGGACAGAGATTTTAAAATAAAATTCCACATAAATTTGAAAAAAGCAGTAGTTGGCAAATCATTATGTGTTAGACAATTAAAGTAAAAGCTATGTACCTTTTAAAAAAATTCAGTGCCTTATAGAACTGGCTTCTGCATCTTCATAGAGAGGAATCGATGTGTCCATGATTAATTGTCCTTATAACAATGCCGTTAAGTGATCCAGTTGTCTGCCAACAGGGTCATTGTGCCAAAGAGTCGTCCATTAACGACAAGAACGACTGGAAAACTGTTTCCAATGCCTTTGCTGTCATTGATTTTACTGAAGGTGACCTTGAGGTATGTATGGGCCCTAGAGGCAGAACTGCTCTGTGATTGAGGCAGCAATCCCTGTTTCTTAGGGTGCACATGGTAGGATTGCCAGATGCACAAATAAAAATACAGGATGCCTCATTCCATATCAATTACAGATAAACAACGAAGAATTTTTTTTTTAGTTAGAAGTGTGTCCCCAATATTGCATGTGGACAAACTTAAACCAAGAAATTAGTCATTGCTTATTTGAAATTCAAATATGAACTGGGCGCCCTGTTATTTGATCCGGCAACCCTGAATTTTCCTGATGCTGTGTATGAGGAGGAGGGAGATGTTCTTCTTCTTTTAAATTAACTCCAATCTCAACAATTTAGGTCTCATGGAATTATAGGATTCTCATTTATTTAAGCTTATATTTTGGCATGAACTGGAGCAAATTGTGGGATTTATAAATATTTTGATTTTACATCTTTTTTCTCCATTTTTTCTTTTTTCATTTTGATTGTTAAACTATTAAGCATTCAAGGACTAGAATGTAGGGTTTTTCTTTTGCCACACTTCTAAGGTAAGATAGAATGTAGTTAAAAAAAAAAAAAAAAAACCCTGAGACCATGACATTTGAAAATTAAATGGGTTTATTGGTAGGGTTTATTTTCTAAATTATTTTATTAAAGTGGTTTGTTTTACGAAAAATCAATTGACGTATTTTTTTTTTGTCGTTATGCAAAGATGAAAGTGGTATTTCACCTGGAAAATGCTGGATATTGAGCAAGGCATCTCCCCCGCCTTCCCCTGGGGCTCTTTAGCCCCTGCCCCTAAAACCTGAAGTGGATAAGAGGGCCGAGTTCTGGGGGGAAGGAGGAGGGTTTGGTCCTGTGAGCTCAGGTCAGGGAGTCGGGTGTCCCTGATGGTGACATGCATCCGTTAGGTGGCCACCATTCTCTCTCCGGGTCCTCTGTCCTGACCGCTTCCCACGTTCCCAGAATCTCTTTGGAATCATCGCCAGTGTCCTCCACCTGGGGAACGTTGGTTTTGAAGAAGACGACCAAGGCTGTGCCACCATCCCAGACACCCACGAGATCAAGTGGATCGCCAAGGTGATGTTCCTCTTTTGGAGGGGACAGAGGGCGGGGCAGGGGGCGGGGAGGGGAGCCAGGCAGTGGGCACCCACAGTCAGGCCCAGAGGGCTGAGTCCCTGTCCTTGCAGCTGCTGGGAGGTTTGGAGAGCTCAGTAGGGAGGTGGGGGCAGGGGGGAGGGCCTGTTGGTTGAGAGAGCTGATGCCGTCTGTCCTGCGCTAAGGCACTGTGAGCCTGGTCACCCATCAGGGTGGACAGCTCTGGGCCTGGACACCCCGTGAGCTCTTTATAACTCAGCAGGTAGAACCCGGTCACTGAGTGGCACTTTGGATTCTTTTTATTCAGCTCCTGGGGGTCCACCCATCAGTCCTTCTGGAAGCTCTCACCCACAGAAAGATTGAAGCCAAAACTGAGGAGGTAAAAATGGCCCCTGGTGGAAATGGCTGCCTCCCTCTGATAACAGCAGCATGGTGGCCCTGGGGGAAGCCAAACCCTGGAGCCTAGCTCCGCAGGCCCTGTGTGGCCCAGCTCCTGCCAGGGTGTCCTGCCTCATCCTTCCTGCCCCCCCACCTCCATGCCCTATACTCCCGTGTCCTCCCTCCATGGGGTCTTTGCACATACTGTTCCTTCTGCCGGAACACTGTTCCCTACGCGTCTTCTAGTTAACTCCTCTTCATCCTTCTGTCCCCAGGATCCTTCAATCACTTCCTCAAGGGGCCTTCTGTGATCATCCCACCTCTACCTCAAATCGTCCTGTGTATCTCCTTGTAGCACTTGTCACTCTCAACTTGCAATATGACTCTTCCTTGTGCAACTCCTCCAATGTCACTCCACCCCTCCCCACCCCTCCCCCCAGCTCAACTGTGAGCCCCCAAGGCCAGGACTGTGTGTATCTTGCTCACGGCTGTGTCCCAGCAGCCCAGCTCAGTGCTGGGAACCGTGGGTGGCTCAAGAAATAGGCACTGTGCAAACAAGAGGACATAGCTGTGGGCTCCTGCCCCAGCAGGCATTGTCATTAAAGACTAGTTTGGAAACTCAGGTGCTTTTGGTAAATCTATAATGCTATAATACCTTGTAATTCTTTTCAGGTGATATGCCCACTGACGCTAGAACTTTCTGTCTACGCAAGAGATGCAATGGCAAAGGCTGTATATGGACGAACCTTTACTTGGCTGGTCAACAAAATCAACTCCTCCTTAGTGAACAAGGTTGGTCGACACATTTTGGATGACTTGCTCTCACTAACGGGGTGACGTTTTATAAGCCTCATGGCTTCTTTTTGTTGTTGTTGTTGTTTTGTTTTTTGAGACAGAGTCTCGCTTTGTTGCCCAGGCTAGAGTGAGTGCCGTGGCGTCAGCCTAGCTCACAGCAACCTCAGACTCCTGGGCTCAAGCAATCCTGCTGCCTCAGCCTCCCAAGTAGCTGGGACTACAGGCATGTGCCACCATGCTCAGTTAACTTTTTTCTATATATATTAGTTGGCCAGTTAATTTCTTTCTATTTATAGTAGAGATGGGGTCTTGCTCTTGCTCAGGCTGGTTTTGAACTCCTGACCTTGAGCAATCCACCGCCTTGGCCTCCCAGAGTGCTGGGATTACAGGCGTGAGCCACCGCGCCCCGCCAGCCTCATGGTTTCTTTAAAGAATTCGTGAGAACAGACTGTGAGCTCCTCCCGGGCAGGGACAGTGTCTTTCCCATTTCTAACGTCTGCATACAGGGGCACTTGCCAAATGACTTTCTCAGCATGTCCCCAAGTGTGGTACACACAGTGCTCGCATGCCAGATGGCTTCCAGTGTACACAGAAACTTGTTTATTTTAACAGTCATATATTTTAATGTGTATAAGAAAAAGCATATTAGCCAGGCATGGTGGCTCATGCCTGTAATCTTAGCACTTTGGGAGGCCAAGGCGGGAGGATCGCTTAAGGCCAGGAGTTTGAGACTAGCCTGAGCAAGAGCAAAACCCTCATCTCTACAAATAGAAAAATTAGCTGGGCGCTGTGGCACACACCTGTAGTCCCAGCTACTCAGGAGGCTGACCGGGAGGATTGCTTAGGAGCCCAGGAGTTTGAGGCTGCAGTGAGCTATGATCGGGCCCCTGTGTTCTCCCTGGGTGACAGAGTGAGACTCTGTCTCAAATAAAATAAAATAAAATAAAAAAGAAGAATATAACTAGTCCTTCAAACTCACTTAGGTCATGTTCCCTTTTGAAGTGGAATTATTTAAATAAAAAGGGGATTTATTCAAAGCTAGAAATTAAATGATACTAGGCATGGAGTCTGTGGGTGTCGCAAAAGATGGATGGGGAGACAGCAACACAGAACACTCATGCAGAATATTGAACTGTGTTCCTTAAAAAAAAAAAAAGTGTGTTACCTGTAAATAACCATCCTGGCCTGACAGCACGTGGTCCTCTGTAAAATGATACCCATAGCACCTGTGCTCTCACCTGGCTCCGCATCACCTTGGCTTCCTGTAGGCCTGTTTCCTTTTTGCGTTTGGATTCATCGTGGCTTGGGAGGCTGGCAGCTAAAGGACAGAGGGGAAAGGGCTGGCTGCTCAGGCGATGGGGGTGAACACCACATGAGATCCCGGCAGGCGGCAGACCGAGGAGTGGGCTGGGAGGGTCATTCCCACTTAAAGGTGCTTCTGGGAGTTGAAGAGAGAGACAGGGCATGCAAAGACTGGGTCTTTGTAGCCAAGACCCAGTTTGGGGGACAGCTATAGGATTTTGCATATCGCCCAGTAAAAGATGGTGTGTATCATTTTGAGTAGGATTTCACCAGGAAAACCGTGATTGGATTGCTGGACATCTATGGGTTTGAAGTCTTCGACAAGAATGGGTGAGTTTTGTCATAATGACCTACCTATCTTTTGCCCCTTTTTAAAGTTTCAGCCATGGCTCAGGTTATTGGAATTGATTTTCCACATCCCCAGAAATTCTCCAGATTTGCATAGCCCCTAATTCACAGACTGCCCTAGAAGTAGAATAACCGTAAAAAATGCAAACATAATTTTAACTTGACTTTTCTGACCTATTTAGTAAATCATTTTACTTAGAGGAACTTTGCTTTTTCTTTTTTAAAAAGCATCTGTAAAAATAAGTAAATAAGATTTTTAAAAAATTTATCTGTGTGTATGTATAACTTTAGTTATTGAAGCCTTTTTGCATTTCTAGTTTTGAACAGTTCTGTATAAATTACTGCAATGAGAAACTCCAACAGCTGCTAATAGAGAGGACGCTCAAAGCAGAACAGGCAGAATATGAAATGGAAGGTATAGAGGTAAACGTTGCAATGTTTTCTCATTTGATTTCTTGATCAGGCTAAAGACATTTATTTGAAATATTATTATTATATTATCTTATTGAAGATTTTCCTGATTAGTACTAAGAATTATTTTTCAGTCCCTCCTTGCTTATTTCCTGGGAAGTCATTTTGCTGTTCAGAAAGTATTATTTTTTTTAAGGTTAGATATAAACAGATTTTGAAAAAAAAAAACTTTGGAAAACCGATTTAAAACCCATTTATTAGCCGGGCGCGGTGGCTCACGCCTGTAATCCTAGCACTCTGGGAGGCCGAGGCGGGCGGATTGCTCGAGGTCAGGAGTTCGAAACCAGCCTGAGCAAGAGCGACACCCCGTCTCTACTATAAAGAGAAAGAAATTAATTGGCCAACTAATATATATATAAAATTAGCCAGGCATGGTGGCACATGCCTGTAGTCCCAGCTACTCGGGAGGCTGAGGCAGGAGGATCGCTTGAGCCCAGGAGTTTGAGGTTGCTGTGAGCTAGGCTGACGCCACGGCACTCACTCTAGCCTGGACAACAAGCGAGACTCTGTCTCAAAAAAAAAAAAAAAATACATTTATTTTATGCTCGTCTACTACTTGGAGAATTCATTTTTCCTTTGTCATTTTAGTGGGAGCCGATTCAATATTTCAACAACAAGATCATCTGTGATTTGGTAGAAGAGAGACACAAAGGAATCATATCCATTCTGGTGAGAAAAGTAACATTGAATTAGAGCCCATTCCTCTGGCATTTACAACACGTGGAAGAACTTTTTCCTGGGCTTAAAAAGGGCTGAGTGTGGCCGGGTGCGGTGGCTCACACCTGTAATCCTAGCACTCTGGGAGGCCAAGGCAGGCGAATTGCTCAAGGTCAGGAGCACAAAACCAGCCTGAGCAAGAGCGAGACCCTGTCTCTACTATAAATAGAGAGAAATTAATTGGCCAACTAATATATAGAGGAAAAAATTAGCCAGGCATTGTGGTGCATGCTTGTAGTCCCTGCTACTCGGGAGGCTGAGGCAGGAGGATTGCTTGAGCCCAGGAGTTTGAGGTTGCTGTGAGCTAGGCTGATGCCATGGCACTCACTCTAGCCTGGGCAACAAAGCGAGACTCTGTCTCAAAAAAAAAAAATGGGGGGGGGCTGAGCGTGGAATCTGCTTGATTATTGAAAGGTGCAAGTTGAGCTCTTTTGTTGACCTTGTGCTTGAAGCTTTAGGCTGAGTTTTTCCCTCTCCTTTAGACTCTTAGGCCTAAATTACAGCCCATCAGGGAGGCGGCAAGGAAAACCTTTGAAAAAACAGCGGACACGTACAGCTTCCCCGGACACAGAACTGGGGCTTGAGCTTGGGCGGGTGTTTGGTGGCATCTGCGGAGGGGCTGCTGTCATGCTTAGCCCCTGAGCAGGAAGCCAGGTGACACAAGGGGGTATCCAGTGATCCTGAGTGACATTCCTCGGGATGGGCTCATGACCTGTTTTCTGAACTTTTGCAACTTATGAGAATGGCAGTGTCCTTGGATCCACAGTTGATCAAATTCACACATCAGTTCTTAAAATAAATTCTAAAGGCAAATGAGGAAGTATTTCCTTGTCTTGCTTGTCTTTTGGGATCATCTGCATGACTGTTTGCTTCCCTTTTTTTTTTTTTTTTTTGAGACAGAGTCTCACTTTGTTGCCCAGGCTAGAATGAGTGCCGTGACGTCAGCCTGGCTCACAGCAACCTCAAACTCCTGGGCTCAAGCAATCCTGCTGCCTCAGCCTCCCGAGTAGCTGGGACTACAGGCATGCGCCACCATGCCCGGCTAATTTTTTCTATATATATTAGTTGGCCAATTAATTTCTTTCTATTTATAGTAGAGACGGGGTGTCGCTCTTGCTCAGGCTGGTTTCGAACTCCTGACCTCGAGCAATCCACCCGCCTCGGCCTCCCAGAGTGCTAGGATTACAGGCGTGAGCCACCTTGCCTGACCTGCTTCCCTTTTAATAAGAATACTTGGTCCCCTTGACCCTCCCTGCCTCCAATCCTGCCACCAGATGCTCTGTGGCGCCAGCATTCTAAAGCATAGCAGGATCGCTTCTCAGCCTTTTGGCTAAGATCAAGTGTAATATCTATTCTTATCAGTTTAAAGCATAGCAGGGACATTTAGGCAGTGACTGTAGTTACCAGGAATATAGGCACCAGCTGGATTCAAATCCCAGACCTACTGCTTACTAGCTGTGTGATGTTAGGCAAGTGTCTTAACCTCTCTGAGCTCCAATTTCATCATCTTTAAAGGTGTGCAGTGATAGCACTTACCTCAGACAAGCACTTAATGGACAAAATGTATGGACTGTGCCATGGAGGGAAAGCAGAAGAGGAAGATTGGGCTGCTGGGGGTGGAGGTCAATTTCAGGCAAGACTGGGGGCGGGGGACTCATTGAGAAAGCGACATTCGAGTAAAGACCTGAAGGGGGCAAAGGGACACCACGTGGACCCCTAGGGAACGACGTTCCAGGAAGCATGCACTATCGTAAGCTAGTTAGTCCACGTTCAGTCTTCACGTGGATTGCTGGACTAGTATTTGCAAGTATTCAGGAACAAGTGCTTGCTTCCGTTTGGCTTTCCATATGGAATGAGAAAGCATAGAAATGTTCATAAAAGTTGTCTCACCAACCTTAACCCAGGATTTTTTGTTGCTATTGTTTTTTTTTTTTAACTTTAATCCTTCCTTGGAAACCCCAGGGATTTGTTGTTGTTCTTGTTTTAATAAAAACCACAGGATTCATTTATCCATCATTTATTTTTATCTTTGAATTTCTAATTATTATTTTTCGAGGCAGGGTCTCACTCTGTTGCCCAGGCTAGAGTGCAGAGGCATCATCACAACTCACTACAGCCTTGAACTCCTGGGCTCAAGCGATCCTCTTGCCTCAGCCTCCCGGATAGCTGGGACTACAGGTGTGCACTACCATGCCCGGCTAATTTTTTCTATTATTTGTAGAGAACAGGGTCTTGCTCTTGCTAAGGTTGGTCTCGAACTCCTGGCCTCAAGCAATCCTCCCAGCTAGGTCTCCCAAAGTTCTGGAATCACAGGCACAAGCCACTGTGCCCCGCCTCACCTGTCATTGTTTAAGATGATCAGTTAAATGGTATTATTCTTGAGGACCAAAAATAGGACACAAAATGACACAGCTTGAAAGGTTTTAGACTCAGCTTCTTTTATAGCTTTTTTCCCACGAGGGCTTTGCTCCTACTCAGAAGGGTCTGTACACACTGTGATCTTGGTCAGCGATGACTGGTTTAGAGAAAATGAGATTAATTAAGAAAATGAGACAATGCAGTTAATTAAGCTGGTCATGACAGCTGTGGAGTATCCTTGGGCAGACTTTCAAAATGGGTCAGGTGGATGGCCGGGCGCAGTGGCTCACACCTGTAATCCTAGCACTCTGGGAGGCTGAGGCGGGTGGGTTGCTCAAGGTCAGGAGTTTGAAATCAGCCTGATCAAGAGCAGACTCCATCTCTACTAAAAAAAAAAAAAAAAAAAGATAGAGAAAGAAAGAGAGAAAGAGAGAGAGAGAGAAAGAGAGAAAAAGAAAGAAGAAGAAAGAGAGAGAGAGAGAAAGAGAAGAAAGAAGAAAGAAAAAGAGAGAAAGAGAGAGAAAGAGAAAAAGAAAAAGACAGAAAGAGAGAGAGAGAAAGAAAGAAAGAAAGAGAAAGAGGGAGGGAAGGAAGGAAGGAAGGAAGGAAATTAATTAATTAATTAATTAGCTGGACAACTAAAAATATATGGAAAAAATTAGCCAGGCATGGTGGCGCATGCCTGTAGTCCCAGCTACTTGGGAGGCTGAGGCAGGAGGGTCGCCTGAACCCAGGAGTTTGAGGTTGCTGTGAGCTAGGCTGATGCCACGGCACTCTAGCCGGGGCAACAGAGTGAGACTTTGTCTCAAAAAAACAAAAAACGGGTCAGGTAGGTGGGACCGGTCATGGAATTTCCAGTTACTCTGGTTCAACGGTCCCCTTATCAAATCTGAGAAGCTGAGCATGTGATGGGTAAGCCCCTTTCTTCCCACAGAATGTTCACCTGAACTTGTGTGAAGCGACATATTTTAGGTCTAGTACTTTCTATTACAGCTGGTGAAAGCGTTTAAACGTGAAATTGATGAATTCTGTTCTCGATTCCTTTGTTTGTGCATGTCTTTTACCTCTCCTTTCAGTATTCTACAACAGATCTGATAAAGCCACTACCATATACTGAGTCTTTACTATGGCCAGAAATTGCACTAGGCAGTTTGGTCATTTACAAAGCTGTGTGGTAGGAATATTAATAGATTACCTGTCTTGCAGAAGGGAAAACGTGGTTCTGTGTGCCGTGTTTTGAATTCAGCCTTCTCTTTGTCTTTTGAAGGATGAAGAATGCATTCGTCCTGGTCCTGCTACAGACTTGAGTTTCCTGGAGAAATTGGAAGAGAAAGTGGGCAAACACGCACACTTCGAAACGTACGCACTTTATTTGACAAGCTGTTGCTTGGGGGAAGATAATCATATATCTACTTTAGCATGTGGATCACGTTCCTCAAGAGTAT
Organism: Microcebus jonahi; assembly: GCA_008750915.1. Lineage (NCBI taxonomy): Eukaryota > Metazoa > Chordata > Mammalia > Primates > Cheirogaleidae > Microcebus > Microcebus jonahi. The sequence continues at coordinate 2,638 of VSMF01063953.1, read as the reverse complement.
GACTGCTGCTTCATACGTCAAAATGTTGTCATGATACACCAGCTCATATATGTGAATGCCTTTGTTAGTAGAAATCAAAGTCAAATTGTAAGGGGAATTTTTTAAAAAAGATTTTGTATCTTCCTTTATTCAATGATCATTGCATTTTGGACACTTCCATATGCATGAAAGAGTCTGTGTTTTAAAATTCGGGTGTAAAATACAGTGATGTATATAAATCTGAAATGTACAAGCTAATGAATGTTTATATTTGTATGAGCCCATGTAACCACCATGCAGATCAAAATGTAGAGTTGAGCATCCCAGAAGGGCAACTAGACCTTTAGTCTTTGAGACAAGGAGGAGGGAGCTTTGGATCATGTGCTCTGGGGTCATGAAGACCTAGTTTGAAATCCCACTGTGGCCTCTTACTGGACACGTGACTTGGGCAAGCAACTGTATTTCTGTTTCCCCCTTCTGCAAGATGGGGGTGTTGATATATCTACCACACAGCTTTGTAAATGACTCCATAAATTGCCTACTGCAATTTCTGGCCATGGTAAACATGCAATGAATGGTGTGGCTTCATAAGCCCTATTGTAGAATACTGAAAGGATAAGTAAATGAAATTGCATAAGCAAATGAATCAAGAATGGAAAAATGGGATACATTCACAAGTGGAATAATATGTTACCGTGCAAATGAATAATCTGTAACTACACTCACTGACGTGGATAAATCACACAAGTATGAACAAGAGAAGTCAGACCCAAAAGATTGCATACTATATATATATAATTCCATCTCTGTAAAACATATAATTACTAAAGTTAACTTTTGCTGTTGGCTGTTGGCAAGGGCTCAACATGGGAGTTCTCAGGGACTGGTCAAGCTCTACTTATTGATCAGGGTGCTTGTTACATGGGCGTGTTTAGTTTTTGAAAATGCATTGAGCTGTACACTTAGGGTGTATGTGCTGTCAACATATATGATACATTTAAGAAAAAAAAAAAAAAGAAGTTATTTAAAAACTCAGGCATCTCCCGAATCTGAAAAGTGGTGTTTCATGAGTATTTTGGTCTCTCAACATCATAGAAAATGTTAAGGCAGCAAAAATAAAAGGGTTCTTAGTTATCACCTGGAAATGCAGAAGTGAACTGGCGCAGACACGCAGTTCCTGCGTGTTATGATGCGTTCTCGGGGCGTATGAGAAGGGAGAGTCTGATTTGGGCGCCGTTTGGTTGCGGTGGAGCAGAGACTCAGCTCGTGTCTGTTTCTGTCCCGCAGCCGTAAGCTGGCCGGTCCCAAAGGCCGAAAGAGGATCGGCTGGATGGAGTTCCGACTCCTCCACTACGCGGGCGAGGTCACCTACTGCACCAAGGGTGAGTGGCTGAGGGCTGCAGCCAGGCAGGTGTCCTGAAGAAAGCACGGAGTCCCCTGGGGAAACTCTGCTGCCCGGCCATCCCAAACATGTCCTTGCCTCACAGCCAAGCCATTTGAAAAAGTCTTTCTCATTTGATTTATTTACGTAAATGACCACTGTGTTGAGATATAACTCACATATCATACATTTCACCCATTTAAAGTGTACAACCCAATGATTTTTGGCATAGAGTTGTCCAAACACCACCATAGACTACTTTAGAACATTTCATCACCCCCAAAAGAAACCCTCTGCTCATCAGCACTCACTCCCCGTTGCCCTCCCCTGCCCCATCTCCTGCGGTCCTAGGTAACAAGCGAATCTACTTTCTGTCTCTATACATTTGCCTATTCTTGACACTTTGTCTAACTGGAGTCACACAGCACGTGGCCTTTTGTGTCTGGCTTCTTTGACCTAGCATCGTATTTTTCAAGGTTTATACGTGTTTTCGTTCCTTTTGGTTGCCAAATATTAATCTCTTATGTGGACACATGCCATGTGTTGTTTACCTATTCCTCAATCATTCACTGTTGGGCATTTGGGGTGTTTACACTTTTTAGCTATTATAAATCATGCTACTATGAGCATGCCTGAATTTCTTATTTTTTTGTCTTTTCGATAATAGCCATATAACTGGGGTGAGATGGTGTCTGATTATAGGGTTTTTTTATCTTTTTATTTTTTTATTTTTTTTTTATTTCGGTATATTATGGGGGTACATATTTCAAGGTCTCAATAAATGCCCATTCCCTCCCTCCCCCCACAAGTCTTAGTCTCCAGCATGACCATCCCCCAGATGGTGCACATCTCACTCATTATGTATGTATATACCCGCCCCCCTCCCCCCTCCCACCTGCCCAATACCCTATTACTGTAGTACCTATGTGTCCACTTAGGTGCTGCTCAGTTAATACCAATTTGCTGGTGAGTATATGTGGTGCTTGTTTTTCCATTCTTGGGAAACTTCACTTAGTAGTATGGGTTCCAGCTCTAACCAGGAAAATATAAGATGTGCTATATCACCATTCTTTCTTAGAGCTGAATAGTACTCCATGGTATACATGTACCACATTTTATTAATCCATTCTTGGATTGATGGGCACTTGGGCTGTTTCCACAGCCTTGCAATTATGAATTGTGCTGCTATAAACATTCGAGTGCAGGTGTCTTTTTTGTAGAGTATCATTGGATCTTTTGGGTAGATGCCCAGCAATGGGATTGCTGGATCAAATGGTA
>VSMF01063952.1:37949-48148 GCA_008750915.1 Microcebus jonahi | reverse complement strand
TCCATCCACCCATCCACCTATCCATCCATCCATCCATCCATCCATCCATCCATCCATCCACCCATCCACCTATCCATCCATCCATCCATCCACCCATCCATCCACCCATCCACCCATCCATCCACCCATCCACCTATCAATCCATCCATCCATCCATCCATCCACCCATCCATCCACCCATCCACCCATCCATCCACCCATCCACCTATCCATCCATCCATCCATCCATCCATCCATCCATCCATCCACCCATCCATCCACCCATCCATCCACCCATCCACCCATCCATCCACACATTCACCATACCCCACCACGCCTCTCCTTCCATCTGTCCACTCACCCATCCATCCAATCTTTATTAGGCTCTTTCTACCTGACCTGGCCAAAGTATACCACCTTGCTGAACCTCAGTTCTCTTTTCTGTAGAATAGGGTGACCACACACACTTGTGGGGCTGCCCAGGAGATGATGTGTGGGCGATTCCTATGGGTGTGCCTGGCACACTCATTCTGGCATCGGCGCCGGGACTTGGGCAAGAGACACGTGCCAGGTCCCTGAGCCCCTGTGGCTTTCCAGCGCCACACCCTGCTCCCCGGCAAGCGCTTCCTGGAGGGCTCAGGCCCATCACACCGGGCCTGGGGGGAGGAGGGGGGGCTGCCACCCTGTGACCCGCAGCTCGAGGGGGGGTGGGCGCAGGGCGGCCTGTCCCCCAGCCCGCTGAAGGGCTGGCTGTGCGTGGATGTGGGTGCTCTCTCTCCCTCTGGGGCTTCTCTCTCTTTTCTGCCTCTCCCTCCTCCTCCTCCTCCTCCTCCTCCTCCTCCTCTTCCTCTCAGCCTCAGCTGGAGCCCTGCCTCTGCAGCCCTGGCCTGTAGAATAACACAGCGACAGCCGCATTCTTAGGCTCTTAGAGTCACCCCACGTGGCGTCCGGGCCTCGCAGGGCCTTGGAAACAGAACCGCAGCCCCAGACTCTGCCCTCTGGGCGCCAGGGCTCTGCAGCCGGGGCCCCTGGAGCGTCCGAAGACAGCAGGCGCCGGGGCAGCGGGGGTGTGGGACCCCAGAGAGGCCTTCCCCGGCTGGCTCCGCGGCTGTTCGGTACCCCATTCCCGCGGTGCCTTCGCCTCCATCCAGTGAGTCTCCATTGAGACACGCACCCGCTGCGTGCGGGCCCAGTTCTAGGGGCCGTGGGACAAACCCAGGGACTGTCCTGCCCTGGGGACCTCGCCCCGCGCCCTCGAAGCGGGAGGAGGGAAGCGCCGTGGGTTTTTGGCGCAGCTGAGCGCTACCTGCGTTATTGACTTCATATCTTTCTTTCTGTAGACTCACTTTAAACCCACAAATACACATTTTTAAAGAAAATTTTATAGCGTTGAAAGTGATGGGAAACCAATCAGCGGCCACAGCAGAAAGTGTCGCCACAGAGGGACGCAGGGTGCCGTGACGAGACCCCAGCTGGCGCTGTCCTGGCCTGCGCCCCTCCCCCCGCGCAGCCAGGGGACTGCCAAGCGCGGAGCCACCCAAGACGGTGGGCTATGAAAAGGACGGAAAAGAGAAAGATATTGTTTAAACACCCCTCCCTGCGCCTCCGAACCCCCTGGCCTGGCCTCGACCCGCCCCCTCCAGAGCCCCTCCGGAGCTGTGAGATGTTGGGGAGAGTCGCCTCAGCTTTCTGAGCCTCAGTTTCCCCATCTGGCAACCGGAGGACGGTGAAGGCCCCCTCCTCCGGGGCTGAAGTGGGGACGGATTACAGCAAGCGTTCGGGGTGAGCCCCAGGCTTGGATGGGCGGGAAGCTCCCCTCCCACCTGGCTCCAGGTCTATGCGGACGGTTGCTCCGGGAAGCTCGGGCAGGGCCCCCAGGTCCAGCCCCTTCCTGGCCACCGACACCTTCTCACCTGCTTCTCCGGCCATCTTAGCTGCAAGGGCCGCCTCCTCTGGCTTGTCCCTGCCTCCCTGCCTTCTCCCAATGACGGTTCATCGGTTCATCGGCTGTGGCGTGCTCACTGGACTCGGCGGGGGTTGGAGGCGGCGGCCGGGCAGGCTCGGGGACAGGCGTGCGGGTCCGAACTCCCTGTGTCTTCCTTCCTCGGATCCCAGCGAGGGCTCGAGGTCAGGTGGCTCAGGACTCCCCTCATCCACGTCCAGACCTTCCAAAGGCTCGCAGGACTGGGCCAGGTGTGACAGGTGTGGTGTGTTCATTCCTTCCTTCCTTCAACAGGTGTGTAGCCAGTGTCCGCCCGGGCCACGCCCTGGGGACTGCAGCTGGGAACGGAGTGTGGCTCCTGCCCTCCCAGAGCTCTCACTCCTCTGGGCAGCAGGGGGTTTGTTTCGGGAAGCCTGGGGGCCAGGGGAGCCTTAAGGAGGCAGCTGGCCCAGCCCGGGAAGTTCAGGAAGGCTTCCTGGTGGTGGTGACGGTGGAGGTGTCCGTAGGGCCTGGGCCCGGGGGCAGAGGGCGTCTGGTTTGGCAGGCGCCAGCAGGGCGGGGGACCTGGGCCCGTGCTAGCAGGGGCTGGTGAAGAGCCGCCGGGCCCAGCGTCGCCGCGCCTGTGCTCCAGAGGCGGCAAACCTCTCGGTCAGATGGGCGCCTGGGCGTGCCGGCGCGGCGCCTGCCTCCCGTGCTCGTCCCCAGTCGATGGCTCGAGACACAGGGTCCCCTCCCGGGCGAGTCCTGCAGCTCGGGTGGGGCCCTTGGGGCAGAGGCCAGGGCGGGGGCCTCTCCTGCCTCTCGGCCCGGCCTCTGGTCTCATCGGGCCTCTCCGGCGCGCTGTGTTCAAGCGAGACTCGAGTCTGTGTCTCTCCGCCGCGCCCGGCCCCTCCCGCCCCGTCCTCCGTCCGCTCTGCGCACTCACGGGACCCTCTGGTGTCCCAGGCGTGGTGCCCGGCGCTGGGGAGACGGCACGGCCCCGTCCCCGACCGCACGGGCTCACACTCCGGTGGCAGGCAGGCCGGCGGGAAACCAAGCGGGTCAGGGCCGACAAGACAAGCGTGGGCAGAGGAGAGCGGGTGCGGTGCTCGGGTGAGCCGCGTCGCCGCGTCCCCACGCCCCGCCTGCGCCCGCGCCCTCCACACGGGTGCCGGCCGGTGGGAGGCGCCCGGCCTGGCGTGGCGTGTTGCAGGCTGTCCCAGGCACGCGAGCACCCCGCGTGTAACTCCGCGGTTGCATTTTTGGCTCGACGCCCTCTTTTGAGACTGATCCCTGTTGATACGTGACGCCCCAGTTGACACGCTGCCACGGCGACAGGCCATTCTGCAGCATGACTATGTCACCGCGCATTGAGTCGTCTTCCCGGTGACGGACGGTAGGTTGCTTCCAATATATTTTTTTTTTTCCTCCTACCGCCCAAGCTGCAGAACATTCTCAGACCAGTCGACACCCAGGCTGGTGTTTTCTGAAGGAAGAGAGCCTGGAGACAGAAAGCCAGCAACGGCTTTCAAATTGCTCACCCTGGTCTGCGACGATGACGGTGACGATGACTAAATAAATAAATAAATAGCTCCCAGGTACTGCGGGCTTACCTGGGGCAGGATCGTTCCAATCACTTAGCCCATCACTCCCTTTCCATCCTTACGCGCGAGAGACAGCTCCTCCCACTGTTCTCATGGGACAGACACAGGCCTGGAGACCAGAGAGGTCAAGCAGTTTCCCCCAGGCCACTCAGCTAGGAAGAGAGAGCCAGAATGCACACCTGGACCCTCTGAGTCTGACCACTGCACCGCCCGGCCCCCCTCTTCCCCTCACTCCACTCTATCCAGAGTGGCCTCCGTCATCCCTCTCCAACACCCTCAGCTTGGTCCTGCCTCTGAGCATTCGTGCCAGCTGTTCCCCCTGCTCAGAATGCTTTTCCCGTCTCATTTCCAGCGCTGCTGCGTCTGAGACCCTTCCCGGATCCGTTACTCTCTTGCCTCCCCAGCAGTCACTACCTGGTCACTTGGCTGCTGGCTTGACGTCCGTGGGTCCCATCGAGGCAGGCCTTGGTCCTGTCTGTAGCCTCAGTGGCACTGCCCGGCCTGTCGCAGGCGCCGGGCGCGTGGTGCGTGGACGGGCGCGGCACCGCGTCGGCCCTGGGCGGGGCGCTCTGCAGATGTGGCCTCACTTCGTCTCCGCGACGCCTCTTGAATGAAGCGGGGGATGGTGTCCACGTCACGCCAAGGGGGAGGGAGGCCCACAGGCACGAGGCGACTCGCCCAGGGTCACACGGCGGCGGCGGGCAGCAGCACGATTCGAACCCAGGCCTGCCCCACTCCGGGTCACCACTGCCTTTCCACGTCCTCCTGGACACCTGAGGCATCAAGAAGCCACACGGCTGCGCGTGGAGATGACACCTTCATTTCACAGGAGGGGAAACTGAGGCCCAGAGAGGGACCAGGACTCGCCCAGGGTCACCTTGTGAGCTGGCAGCAGGCACGGCCAAGCTCGGGTCGTCTCCTGGACTCCCGGGCCGGCCAGGCCCTGGCCACGCTGCCTCAGGGTCCTGGGCCCCATCCGGGTGCGGGTGACATGTGTCCCGTCTCTCTCCGTCCACCCCGGGGCCGGGGCTGAGAAGGGACAGCTTCCCGGGGGAGAGAGAAGCGTGGGGCAGGGCGGCCTGTCGCCGCGCCCGGGCGCTCCAGGCAGATGCACTTTTCAGGTCACCAGGCTGGAACCACCGGGCGGGGGAGGGGCCCGCTGCAGCCGGGACGGTCAGCCGGCAGGGCCGCGGGGGGCGCGGGGCCCCGGGAGCTGTCACCGCTGACTGATGGATGGGGACAGCTTCCAGTCGCCCGCCATGCCGCCACGAGCCCCGTGGCCATCTCTGTGGCCGCCCACGCTGGCCGCCCGCCCGCGCCGTGCGTCCGACGCACACAAGGCCTTTTGTTCCCGCGGCGGAGCGGCCAGCGGCCAGGGGCCCTTCAGAGGAGGGAGCCGCCTGCTGGGCCCCCCCCCCCCCCCCCGTGCCCCTCTAATTACCTGCGGGCAGGGGGGGCGCCGCGGGCCAGCTGAGCCTTAGGAATCTGCCGAGGGAGGAGGAGGAGGTGGGGGTGCAGCAAGGCCTGGAATTCCAGCCTGCAGAGACAGCGGGGGCGTGCTCCTCCAGATCAGAGACTGGAAACTGAGGCCCAGAGAGGGCAACAGCCTTGCCCACGGTCACACAGCAAGTTAGAAGTGGGCTTGGGCTGGACCTGGGGGTGTTTCGAGGCAGGAGGAAAACCGGCTCTTAGTAGTTTCTGAAGCTCTCCCCGACACCTGCTGTCCTGTTGAACCAGACAGGCCGCTCCTGGTCGCCCTCCCTCCCCACGGGCCGATCCGGTCTCTGAGCCCTCGTTTCTCCACCGCGCGACACTCGTATGTACTGGGGCCGCACGCAGGGCCACGGCGACACACAACGTGGACAAGGGCTCCGGCCTCGAGGAGCTACAACGGGCAAAGCGGGGACACATCTTGGCACGGGCTGGGCTCCGAGCCGATGGGCCGCACACCCCTGGTGCCGCCGCAGGTCGGCCGTTTCTTAGGAGCTAAGCACAGATTTGCCATGTGACCCGGATGGGCCGCTCCTAGGAATATTCCCAGAGGAGCTGTCAACAGGGACTCACACGCATGCACACACGTGCACACACCATGCTCGGGCACCAGGGTTCCCTGCGGCGTCGTTCACGGCAGCCGAGAGGGGAAGCGGCCGGGGTCTCTCTGCGGATCACGGATAAGCAGGACGTGGCGCGCCCCAAGATGGGTCTCGCTCAGGCCTGAGAAGGAACGGGGCTGTGACACGTGGAGCAACGCGAATGTACCTTGAAAGCATTTTGCTAAGTGAAACTAGCCGGGCACACAGGGACACATATCGTGTGATTCCACTTACAGGAAATACCTACGACAGGCAAATTCGCAGGGGCGAAGCGGGTCGCAGGGTTGGGCGGGGAACAGGGGTTATTGCTTTGTAGCTGCAGAGTTTCTTTTTGGGGTGGGGAAAGTTTTGGCACTAGATAGTGGTGATGGTGTCTGAATGTACTTAATGCCACTGAATTGTGCACTTAAAATGTTTACAATAGAAAACTGTGTTATATATATGTGTATAAGAAACCTCAATTAAAAAATTATATATAAAAAATAATCATTGCATTGTACACTTCGCATGGGTGAGTTGTATAGTATATGATTATGTCTCCATAAAGCTGTTGAAAAACTAAATGGGTGGAAGCCATGGATGGGGTCCCGAGACTGTCACTAAAATGGGAAGACGGGGAAGTCCTCTTAGAGGAAGTGGAGGCCACAGTACGCCCAACGTGGCAAAAGGTGACCAGCTGCCCCTGTCCCTTGCCTGTGGACATGTACATGTTCCCAGAGCCTTCTGGGAGATTCCAGTCCTGCTCCCATGCTGACGTGCTGTGTGCCCTTTGGCAAGTTGCACAACCTCTCTGAGCCTCAGTTTTCCTCCATATATCCATTTGTTGGCTGAGGGCCAACTGCATGCTGGGCACAGGGTCAGATAATTGCTCCCAATCGTCTCACCATATTTGAGAGAAGAGCTCGGAGGCCCGGAGAGGGTGGGAGGCTTGCCTGGGGCTCCCAGAAAGCGCAGGCTCAGGCAGCCTCCGAACGCGGTCTGGGGCCGGCCGGGGTTTGCCTCAGCCCCGTGCCCCTCGGCCCCTTCCCTCCCCCTGCGGCCCAGCGTTTGGAGCTGGTCACGCATTTCTTCCTCCTGCAAATGATCTCCATGTGTCGGGGATTGGGTTTCTCCCCGTCTGGCCCCGTCCCTCTGGGGACCGGCCCCGCGGGCGGAGCGGCCGGCGGCCCCCAGCAGCCCCCGCTCGTGCTGACCCCGGGCTGGGCCCGGCAGGAGGGGCCTGGCACCTGGTTTAGCCATCAGAGCGGGGCTTGTTTGGGTTGGCCTGACCCGCGGCGCTGGGGAGGGGGGACGGGGGGCGAGCGGCCAGCCAGGCGGCAGAGGGCCGGGAGCGGGCCGCAAGCACACCCCAGCCCGCCGCGGCGCCCACGGCAGACAGGACACACGGACGTGCATGCACGCACGCGTGGAAGCGCGCATGCATGCACATGCACACACACGCATGCACGCACATGCATACATGCACACACAACAACCCTGCACACCTCCACGCCTCCTTAGCTCTCGCCGTCCCTGCGCGTGCTCTGCGCCCGCTGTCCCTCCGCCTGGGTTGTCCTCCTGGGCCGTCCCCGCGTGCTCTGCGCCGCTGTCCCTCCACCTGGGTTGTCCTCCTGGGCCGTCCCCGAAAACGCCCGTCCTGTGGTCTCCGACGTCCCCAACAGCTCGGCAGCCGGCCTGAGCACCCCGTCCCTGTACCTCCCGGAATTCCCGGCGCCTCTGTGAAAGGCCACCCCACACCCTGCTGATCCTCCCAGTGACCCTGCCGTCATCGTTCGCATTTTGAGGCTGAAAAAAGAGAGGCTCAGAGAGGCTTAGCGATTGGCCCCAGGTCACCCAGCACCTGTGAACACTCGCCCGGGGTCAGAGCGGCCTGGGTCAACTGCCCCATGGCACGTCCGGTGGCCCCTGCTTGTCCCTCAGCTCCCCTCCAGCGGTCCTTGTGCCAGGGGATATGATTTCTAGGGGCCCCTTTGTCCCTGCCCAGCCAGGGGGCCTTGGGCACCTGCCGGCCCTCACCTGTGCAGGTGCAGGCGGAGAACGGGATTCCGCTCTCTCGATCCTGCCCTTGGAGCCGGGAGCCGGCCTGGGTGGGAAGAGGCGCTCCCAGTTCTAACAAGGGGAAACTGAGGCTGAGCAAGACCAGTGGCCTTTCTGAGGAGCCACAGCCCGGGGCTGAGATTCGAGCCCAGGTTTTGGACTTCCGGGCCTGGCTCTGCCCGTTGACCCCAGACTGGCCCTGCCCCCGCCTGCCCGGTGTCGGCCGCGCCTCGAGCGTGCTGTGTGCGTCCTGCCGCCCCGCAGGGCAGGGGCTGGGGCCGGCAGAGCCCGGGGAGGTGATCTGGGGAAGGAAAGCCTCACTGGGCACGTGGGGCTCTGCGGCCCCTTCTGCCCAGCCCCCAAGTTGGGCGGCTTATTGCGTCTGTCAAACGGGGACACCGTGAGCACCTGCTCTTGGGTGGTCATGAGGACGGACGTGAGTCAGTAGAAAACACATCTAGTGCACAGAATGGTGCCGGTTACCTCGAGAACATTCTTCATGCATCATTGGCGTGGCGTGGCATTGGTTAGGTGCTGGGGCTGCCTTTTTAGCAGAAACCGAGCTCATTGTCACAGCATTTGGGGTTGAGCTGGGGTATGACAATGGCCTTGGCCTCTGCAAGCCTCAGTGTGTACATCTGTGAAATGGGGACGAAGCCACAGCCTCACCCCCCATTTGCAGTCACGGAGTGTTTAGCTGCTCGGGGCTGCCGGGTGCCGCGTCTGCTCACAGGCCCGCACGGGCCTCTGTGCTCGGCTGTCACAGCAAGGACGCACCCCAGGCCGGGGGGGGGGGGCAGCTGCCCCAGGCGGGTGGCGGGTGGCGGCGGTGTCCGGTTTCAGTGCCTGGTTTCTTGGCCTGCCAGGCTGGCCAGGGCGGGCGGACCATCCAGACTGAAAACACCTGTGCACATCTCTCTTGTCACACCCGGCCTCCCCAGCGGGGGACACGCCAGAGGCTAAAATAAGGCCTGAGGTCAGAGGGGCCTGTACCCAGCTGCCACCTGATTCGGCCAGTCCCTCGGGACGCAGTGCTCCTGGCGCGAGTCCTGCAACGACAGTCAGCAGACCGGCGCCGGGCTGAGCCACCTCCAGTCGCCGTGGGGTTCAGGGTGCAGGTTCCCGGCCTGGCCTCCCGAGGCAGACCCAGCGGCCCGAATGGGGCCCGGAGCTCCCCGGGGTTCCGCTGTGGGCTGGTGTCGGGTGTCCCCCTTCCCCCACCCTTGACACTGACGCGTGCTGGTTTAGTGACACCTCTGTCCCCCTTGCAGGGACACCGGGAGCCTCTGAAGGCAGGGCGGGGTCTGAGTTACTGCTGTCTGTTTGTGCGTGTATGGGGTGGAATGATGAATGAATGGATGGATGGATGGATGGATGGACAACCAGCTTCCCGGAGAAGTTTGGACTTCCCTTGCCACTCTCAGCGAGGAGAGCCTTGGAGCTGATATTCCCTCTAATGTCTGAGTGCAGTGGAGAGGTGTAAAGAAACGTTTTCCTGATTGCTTAGAGCCCCCTCCTCCAGGCAGCCTTCCCAGATTTCTTCCCCACCTGCTGCGCCCCCCCCCTGCTTCCCTCACCCACACCAGGCTGCTCTCTGGTTTCTCTCCCTCTCCCCAGGGTGCACCCTCAGCCGGGCTCAGGGTAGGCATCAGTGACTGTTGATGACCAAGCCTATGAACGAATGAAGCACCCGTGTGCGGCTGAACCTCCCCCTGGCTTTGCCATCCCCTGAAGGGAAGTCTTGGAAAAATCTTCCCCTCTCTTGCGACGCTCTCCCTCTTCTCCTCCGCTCGTGTCCGGCTGCATTTCTTTGATTTCTCTGTGTTTTCCTCAGCCCCCGGGCCTTCGCACATGCTGTTCCTTCTGCCTGGAAGTCCTCTGCCCTGGCAGCTCCTCCTGCACGTCGGGGCTTCGCGCCTTGGCTGCGAGCCGCCCCATTGCTCTGCCAAAGTCCCGAGTTCTAACCAAGCCGCCGCCTTCCTGCTTGGAGTGTGAGCTCCTTGCGGCATGGCCCCTGCTGACTTCATTTCTGCCTCTCCGGCCCCCACGCAAGCCAGGGAGGTTTGTTGAATGAATGCCCGACCTTGTTGAAAAACCTCAGCTGTGCCTATTTGGAAACGTTGATTCTAACCCGCAGTGTGGCCGGGGGACCTGGGCTGGGGCTCCCCAGGGGCAGGCGAATCAAGAGGGTGCAGGTGTGGTTCCAGGTTCCCGGGTGCAGGTGTGGCTCCAGGTTCCGGGGTGCAGGTGTGGCTCCAGGTTCCGGGGTGCAGGTGTGGCTCCAGGTTCCGGGGTGCAGGTGTGGTTCCGGGTTCCAGAGTGCAGGTGTGGCTCCGGGTTCTGGGGTGCAGGTGTGGTTCCAGGTTCCAGGGTGCAGGTGTGGTTCCGGGTTCCGGGGTGCAGGTGTGGTTCTGGGTTCCAGGGTGCAGGTGTGGTTCCGGGTTCCGGGGTGCAGGTGTGGCTCCGGGTTCCAGGGTGCAGGTGTGGTTCCAGGTTCCGGGGTGCAGGTGTGGCTCCAGGTTCTGGGGTGCAGGTGTGGCTCCAGGTTCCGGGGTGCAGGTGTGG
>VSMF01063952.1:25458-37935 GCA_008750915.1 Microcebus jonahi | reverse complement strand
GGTTCCGGGGTGCAGGTGTGGCTCCAGGTTCCGGGGTGCAGGTGTGGTTCCGGGTTCCGGGGTGCAGGTGTGGCTCCAGGTTCCGGGGTGCAGGTGTGGGTCCGGGTTCCGGGGTGCAGGTGTGGCTCCAGGTTCTGGGGTGCAGGTGTGGCTCCAGGTTCCGGGGTTCCGGGGTGCAGGTGTGGCTCCGGGGTTCCGGGGTGCAGGTGTGGCTCCAGGTTCTGGGGTGCAGGTGTGGTTCCAGGTTCCGGGGTTCCGGGGTGCAGGTGTGGCTCTGGGGTTCCGGGGTGCAGGTGTGGCTCCAGGTTCTGGGGTGCAGGTGTGGCTCCAGGTTCCAGGGTGCAGGTGTGGCTCCTGAGCAGCGGCTGTGGCCTGAGGCCATGCCCACCCTGCAGCGGCCGGGCTGCCCGCCTCTCGCCAGCTCAGAGCTGCCCGGCCGGACTTCGCACGGGGCCAGGTGGAGGAGCAGAGGCCGAACCTGTCGCAGGCCCCGAGGCACGCTGGGGGACACCGGGTCCCCACTCCCCTCGGAGCCCCGAGGGTGCAGAGGAAGCGGTTCTTGGGAGAGCGCTTGGTGACTTTCCGGGCCACGTGGTGTCGGGCTGACACGGTGAGCAGCTCCCGCTGCCCGCCCCGCCCCGCCTCCCGCGTGAGGGTGACGGCGGCAACACCCTCGAGGTGGCGTCAGGGAATAATGCAGCGACCACGCCGACAGCCCCCGCATGTGCTGGGCGCCACCTGTTTGCACTTCCTGTGTGAGCTCGTTGAATCCTCGTGAGAACCCAGTTCACAAACGAGGCGACTGAGGCCAGAGAGGCGACGGGGTCTCTGGAGGTCACGGAGCTGACTCCGTGCCCCTGACCGTGACAGCACGGCGTCTCGGTCGGCCGAGGCCCCTGCCGGGCACGCAGACACCAGACTCCGAAGCTCCCGCAGCCACCAGCTCTCCCCTCCCACACACGCACGCCTTCCTGCCTTCCCTCACACTTGTTCAGTCAACAAACATTTGCTGAGGGCCGGCGACGAGGCAGGACCGCGCTTGGCACTGAGGCACGGCGGCGGGCGGGAGAGCCCGGCCAGGGACACGCTGACTTTGGAGCTTAGCCGGACCCCAAGCTGCGCTCTGCAGGCGAATGTCAGGCACACGGGAGCTCGCCCTGTGGGCGCACGAAATCAGGGAGGGCTTCCTGGAGGCAGGGAAGGAGCCTCGGGCTCCTAGCAGGTGCTCGGTGGGTGTGTGCAGGGCTGATTCTTGGGTGTCGGAGCCGGCAGGGAGGGTGTAGGCGCCAGGCCCATGGGCGGGTTCGCAGCCAGGGCCATGGGGTTCCTGCGCAGAAGGGTGGGACAGGGACCCCGGGGCCCAGCCCTGGCCTCGCCAGCGCCCCAGCTGCGTGGCTGCACCTCGAGGGCCTCGGTTGTCCCCGTCTCTGCAGTGGGCGCCCACGGTGGGTGGCAGGTGGGCTGGCCTGCTGCCGGGTGAGAAACTGAGGCCCGAGGAAGTGCCTGTGGATGCCTCCGAGTGCGGCCCGGGCAGGACCAGCCGGCCTCGGGGCCGGTCTCTGGGGCTGAGCAGGTGGCCGGCCGCGATCGGGGCTGGCCGGCCGCCTGGTTTGTATTTTTAGCACCCGCTCCCGGGCGGTGACAAGGTGTCTGCTAAGTGAGGTAATAGGCAATTGAGTGGGTTCCGCTCTGCCGAGGGCGCTCGTAAATCACGCCTGTCAGGGCCCGTGCCGCGCCCGGGGCCGCGCGCCCTCGGCGGTCAGCCAGCCCGATGCTCCGGCCGCCCGGCCCGGCAGGACCCCAGGGGCTCTGGCCCCACCGTCCTCTGCCCCCGCCCGGCCTCCCCCCGCCCGGCCTCCCCCCGCCCGGCCTCCCCCCGCCCGGCCTGAGGCAGACGTGGAAGTGCTGATGCCGGGCAGGACCAGGCCCAGGGCCGCCCAGGAGGCCTCGAGTGACCTTGGCAAGTGTCTTCCTCTCTCGAGGACTCAGTTTCCCCACCTGTACAGTGAGTGTGACAGCACCTCCTGCGGGGGGACTAGTGGGTGGACGCCGTGGGGAGACGGGCGCGTCCTGCCATCAGGAGGCGTCCATGAGCGATGACCGTGGCAGCAGACACCTCCATGGCACTCAATGGTGCAGCCCCCCCCAAGCACTGTATTGACTGGCGGTCGCCATAACCGCTCCTCTGCAGGACACCCCACTCTGTGGGGGGGGTGGGAGGGCAGCGAAGCAGCCCGCATGTTGTTGATGGCAGCAACCAAGGCACAGAGGTGCCCTGCAACCACCAGCAGCCCTGGGGGTGGAGACCTTTTATCCCCGTTTTACAGATGGGGAAACTGAGGCACTGTGGGGTTAGTAGTGCGCCCCCCGCCTGGTTAGCAGCGGCTGGACAGATCGCACACGGGCTGTCGGGTAAGGGGTGAGAGTCCTGTCTGTCTCGGGACGGGGCGTGGAGGGACCCTCTCTGGGGTCTGCACTGTCCGGGCCGGGCCGTCGACAGAGAAACTGCGGTCAGAGAAGGGGACGAAGGTGCCTGAGGCCACACGGCCGGCGGGCGGCAGGCGCGCCCCTTGCAGCCCGCTGGGGCCTCGTGGGCCAGGTTCCGCTCAGTCCCCGGCACGTCGCCGTGAAAAGTAAGCCCTGAGCCGAGCGTGGTGGCTCGCGCCTCTGAGCCTGGCGACCCAGGGGGCTGCGGCGGGAGGATCGCTGGAGCCCGGGAGTTTGAGGCTGCGGTGAGCCGTGATGGCGCCGCTGCACTCCAGCCCGGGCGACAGAGCAGACCTGTCCACCCCCCACATAAAATAAAATTAATTTTGAAAAGTTAAGCTTTGAAGAGCGCCGGTCCCTCAGTGTGCCCGACTGCCTTTCTATCCACAAGGCAGCACCCTGGTCCCCGTGTCCCCGCTCGGCGCTCGCACCTCGCCCCTGGCTTCCCCCAGCCTCACTCTGCGCATCTGCAAAATGGGCTCGCGCCAGTGGCTTCCGGGCAGGGCGGCGCGGAGCCAAGGAGGCGCGCGGTGAGGGCGCGGGCGTGTTTCTAGGTGGTGTCACTGCGGGGACTTTTGCTTTGCTCTTTTCACATCACCTCGTCCTCCTGAATTTGTCTTTTACTAGGCGTGACTGCGGGCTGCAGGAGGGACATTCCTGAGGCAGGCGGGGGCTGAGGACCCGCGGGCGCACCGCTCGGCCCCGCGCCTGGGGGGAAGCGAGGCCCACAAGTCCTTCTGCCCGTACGCACGCCGGCCCCAGGGGAAACCGCCACGGAGACGCACACGCTCACATGCACACACATGCTCACACGCACACTCATGCTCACATACACATGTGCTCACGTGCTCACATACACACTCTGGCACACACACTCATGCTCACATGCACACACGTGCTCGCACACACATGCTCACACACACTCATGCTTACACACACATGCTCACACACATGCACACAATGCTCACATACACACATATGCACGCACACGCTCACATACACACTCACATGCACACACATGCTCACATGCTCACACATGCACACACATGCTCACATGCACACACATGCTCACACACTCATATGCACACACATGGTCACATGCACACATACACACTCACACACATGCTCACATACACACTCACATGCACACATACACACACACATGCTCACATACACACATGCACACATACACACATGCACACAATGCTCACATACACACACATGCTCACGCATATTCACATGCACACACACACACACACACATACGCGCACTCCCTCCCAGCCACTTCATCCGAGCTCAGAAACACACACCCCACACACACTTACTGTGCAAAAAGTTCTCAGCACCTACTGCGTGCCTGGCATGAGGGTCATGGACTAACCTAGAGAGAGAGAAATCCCTGCCCCGGGCACGTGGACCCCTGCCCCCCCCGTAGTTGCCCGTAGAGCCTTTGCCCCCAAACACGTCCAGGAGGCCCCCCTCCCCCCACCCCTCCCTAGCTCCAACCTCCCATCCTGCTCCCTGGGGTGGAGCGGGGGGGTGCTCAGGCGGCACTGGTGGTGGCCCCCCCCCAAGGCCTCCTTGCGACCTGCAGGTGGGAAACCCTCTGCCCTGACCCCGCCAGCGCCCCCACCTTTGTGATGGGGGGAAGAGGCCCCAGGAGAGGATTCCTCAAAGCAACCCCCCCCCCCCCGCCCTGCTGCATCCAGGGCCTGGCGGGCTCTGCCTGGAGGCCCGGCCTCGCCCCAGCACAGGCAGGAGGGCTGGAGGCTGCTCGGCCCGGCGGGGCGGCGGGGCAGTGCCGCCTGGCTCTTTCGGCCTCTCTGGGAGACCGAGACAAAGCCGGGCGCGGCGGGAGGGCCACAGGCGCTCAGTCCTCCGGCGGCCGCACCACCCGCGGGCAGCGTGCGGCGGGGCGGGGCAGCGGGCGGCGACGGCCATCTGCGTGGCCCCTCATCCGCCGCCCCTCCCCGGGTCAGGAGAGGCCGGATCGATGCCGGGCCCAGCTGCCCAGCGCCGCCCGTGACCAGCAGGCCGGCCCGGGTCTAATTGGCGAGGCCGGTATCTGCGGGGCCCAGGTGGCCGGGCCTGGGCAGCCTCTGGCTCCCCCAAGGCACAGCCGGCTGGGGACAGGGCAGCGAGGAAGAAAGGAGGCGTGGGACGGGGTGGCTGTGAGTCCCAATTAAGCCGAGAGTGGCACCGCCTGGCTGCCCTAATTTGGCCGGCATAATGAGCCGGGGAGCCGCTCCCGTGCGCCTGGAGTCTGAGCCCGTCCGGGCGGGCCCTGGGAATAGCCTCTTCCCTCCCGCCCTGCGGATCGGGGACGATGGGCTGGCGGGGCTGGCGGCCGGGGCGGGCACGGCTCTCGAGGGGGTGCAAGCACTTTCTCCCTCTCGCTAGCAACAGCATCTGTTTTTCTAGGGGGGGCATTACCACCCCCTTTCACAGACGGATAAACTGAGGCCCAGAGAGGGGAAATGAAACCTCCCAGTTCACGACTGGCTCAATCTAAGACCTGAGCCCAGCTCTTAGATGTCTTTCCTTCTCCTTCCTGAGATTGTTTTAATTTGTTTTTTACGATAATTCCATTTAGCCAATAAAAATACAGGATGCCCAGTGAAATTTGAATTTCAGATAGATAATCAATACATTTAATATGAGTTTGTCACATGCAATATTTGGGATATAACTTACACTAAAAAAATGACTTGTTCTATATTTTATCGGGCAACGTTCTCCACCGTTCTTAAGGGCCTTGTGGCACCAGGCAGAGGAAACAAACTTTGGAGGAGCCAGTCGGACTCAGATTCAAGCTGGTTTTGCCACCTTCTTCCTGTGAGGTTCTGGTTGATGGAATAATGTCGTGTCCCCAAGCCCCAGGACGTCCACTTCCTAACCCCTAGAGCCTGTGGTAGGTACCTCATGTGGCAAAAGACACCTTGAAGGTAAAGATCAGGAGACGAGGAATTTGTCCCGGATCCCTGGGTGGGTTACTGTCATCTCCGGCCCCGGGATGATTCTCTCCTAGAGCTTCCAGAAGGGATGCGGTCCCGCCCGCCGGCACTTTGATTTTATCTTCGTAAGATAATTTCGGGAGCCTGAGTTCTAGAACCTTCGGGCGATACCTGCGTGCTGGTCGAAGCCCCGGCATTTGTTCTAGCAGCGACAGGGGGCTCGCACAGCCCGAGCTCTGTGGGCCTCCGCATTCTCATCTGGAGAATGGGTCTGGCTCCGTTCTCCACGTGGGAACTGCCATTCCCTAGCTGTGTGGTCTTGGGTACAAGAGTCGCCTCTCTGCCTCAGTTTCCTCGCTGAGGCTCAGGGTGCACCCACCTCTCAGCACGCTTCCGAGGCAGAAACCAAACCCAAGCACAGGCCCGCGGGTGGGAGGCTCTGGCCTGTCACCCGTGAGCTGGTTCCCACGGCCCCCCTGCGTTCCCGTGTCGCAGGCGGGAGCCAAAGCCCAGCACGCTGAGCTTCCCGACGCAGGTTCTTGGACGACACGCCTGTCCCCCTTCCCGTTGGTCAGGGGACTCTGAGGGGTGTCTGAAACCTCTGGGGGCGGGGCCAAGTTTGTCAGAAGCAAAGGGGAAAAGTGCGTCCCGGCGGGACCGAGGGCTCAGATCTGGGATGCGCGTCGGATCCCGGTGGACCAATGGCCAGCGTGTGGGCGTCCCGGCGACCGTGGGCCCTGCCACGTGGCCTCAGGAGGGGCTCTCGTGTGCATGAGGGGCAGCTGTGCTCATACATGCCCGGGGTGCTCTCTGGGGGTGACCGCAGGGCCAGACAGCCCGCTCCTGCCCGCCTGGCTGAGACCCTCCTCTGGGGGGCTCAGACGGTCCCTCCCTTCCCCGCTGGGCCTCTTAGGGACAGAGTTCTCAGAGGCCTTCCCCTCACCCCATGTCCGGGTTCATAGATGGGGAAACTGAGCCAGGAGCCGTGAAGCAACTGAGCCCCAGGGCACTCCGCTAAAAAGCGTTGGTGAAGAGAGTGAGACCCGGGACTTCCGGGCAGGCCCCCAAACGGCTCGCCCCTCACCGGGAAGGAGGGAGACCTTAGAGACTGCAGACGACACCTCTGACGACAGGCGAACTGCTTGAGCCTGAACCTCATCCCTGCTCAGCGCTAGCTGTGCTGCCTCAGGCAAGACACCCAACCTCTCGGAGCCTCCGTTTCTTCGTCTGCAAGAGGAGTTGCTGGTGACAGTTGCACCTGCCTTGAAGACTGTCGGGGGCATGAAGTGGTCAGAACAGGGTCTGATGCATGAGAGACCCACTGATACCCTTACGTTTATTTCCTGGCGGGAGATGCTACCAGTGAGACCGGGTGACTGCTCATTGGCACATTGGACGTGGCATCCAGTGACCTCAAACCCCAGTGAGAAACATGGATTCCTTTTGTACATGCCCATTCGGTCCTCGGAGTCACTGTCCGGGTGACAGCTCAGCCGGTGCTGTCTGTGACTCAACTTGCCCGCTTTCCCTTTTCAGGGAAGAGGGGCCGGGCTGCGGTCCTAGTCGTGGCAGGCAACGTCTGCCACTAGAACTTACTCCGCGTCTTCACTGCGCTCATTTTTTTATAGGTTGCTTTTGTTTTGTCACAACTGGCACCGATTGCCCACGTACGCTGCCATACCAATGTCCTTTCTAAGCAAATTGACCTGGGGACCGAGACGACGTCACAGAGGAAGGACGTGTGCGCATGGCCCAAACGCCCTGTGCCACCAGGAGACAGCTTCTTGGTCTCCTATCACCGAGAAAGACAGATGAGAAGTTTGGGGAGGGCACTGCCAAAGACGTTGAAAAAACTGGGATGTGAACTACTTCTCGTGCAGTTTCTGTCCTTCTGGGATTTTGTGTTCCCAAATGTACGAGACTGAAATGATCGTTTGAGGCGCTGACCACATTGCTGAGAGCTCAGTGTTGTGTTCCAGAAACACTAGAGGCAGCTACAAGTCTTTGGAGATTTTTGAATCTGCGAAGGAGCCTACTAAAAGGACATTTCCGCTGTTGCGGGAGCAAGGTCTCTGTGTCCCTGCCCCTCCTCCCTTCTCCTCCGTAGAAAACGCTTCTAACCACGTCTCCAGCGTCTTGGGAATTATGTCAAACTTTGTTTCTTAAGATTAAGGAACTCCTTAACTTTCTCCTCTCTAGTCTAGATAACCCCTGTCCCATTGCACACCACCCTCCCTGCTGGTGAAAGTACACATGGGTACAATATGTTTTGGAGGGCAACTTGGAAGTAGACATCCAAAGCATTATGTAAAAAATATATTTATTTATCTATCTGCTCAGCCATTCTACTTCTAGGGTTGCATCTTTGCGGAATAAATTATCACAACGTCACATAAAGATCCAGTGACAAAAGGACGTTCATTGCAGCAAATATTTAGAAGCAACCTAGCTGCCCAACCAAGGGGGATTGGCTTAATGAGAAGCCCTCCGTTCCCACACGGGGACAGCAACACGGCCAGCCGTTAGCAGGAGGTGGCAGGAGAATGTCAGCCCCACGGGGCGGCGGTTTGCTCACGGATTTGTTTTCTCACTGCTCTAGCCCCAGGATCTAGGACATTGCCCAGCATACAGCAAGTAGGTGTTCAATAAAGATTTGTTGGCTGTTGAGTGAATGAACGAATGCTTAACAATGTGGAAAGATCATTTCGCTATTGTTAAATTATCCATGCTATCCCATTTTGTGTAAATAGGCATAATGCTTATATAGAGAGAAAGTTGAAAGATAATAAAATGATAGGCTTGGTGATTTCCAGACTTGCTGATTTCTACAATGTATATAATCAAAGTGTTACATTTGAATGTATCCGATCAAGGTGTTACATTTGAATGTATCA
The DNA here is from genome assembly GCA_008750915.1 of Microcebus jonahi. Taxonomy (NCBI): domain Eukaryota; kingdom Metazoa; phylum Chordata; class Mammalia; order Primates; family Cheirogaleidae; genus Microcebus; species Microcebus jonahi. The sequence goes on along the minus strand of VSMF01063952.1, from coordinate 29,600 downwards.
GATCAAGGTGTTACATTTGAATGTATACGATCAAGGTGTTACATTTAAAATAAAACAATGCAAGTGATTTCTCTCGAGATTGTGAAAATGCCTGTGGGATTGGGTGATGACGCAGCCCTCCAAGCCCTTTTGCTGAAAACATCCCCACCGTGTAGATTCCAAGTTCTCCAAACTCTGAGATCGCGGTTCCTGAGAACGTGTGGGTACAGCTCCGGGGGCCACACGGAGTCTGTGCTGTCCGGCTCTGGTTTGCGCTCTGACAGCCAGTTCAAAGCTCCATGACCAAGATGTCAAATCTGGAATTTTAATCCATGACAAAGCGGGACGTTTTCTCATGTTTCACTGTGACAAGTCTGGATGCTGCACACCCAGGGGCCTGCCCCCCTCCCCCCGCCCCCGCCACCCCCGTCTGGGTGGGGCACTGAGGGTCTAAGTGCAGGGAGTTGGCGGGGCCGGCCACGCGCCCCGGACCCTCCCTGGGCTGGGACTGGGGCAAAGACCCGGGTGTCCCTGAGGCTCCTCCAGGAGCCACAGAAGGGAGACGCTTTGGGGGGGGTTAAACCTGGTAATGGCCGAGAGTGGTCTGTAGACAGGCGAACAGGCAAAGCCATCATCCGATGTTGCATAGAGGAATTCCAGACGCCAGGGCAAAGGGGAAGGGAGGTGGAGATGTCGGGGGTGGGGGTGGGGAGCCGAGGGGGAGGGATGCACCCCTGCTCTAAGCCCATGGAAGGATAAGACCAGCTACACCCGTCACCCCAGAGACTGGGAAGAAATGGGGAAAATCCCTGTCACTGCGTTTTCATTCTTGTTTTTTTTTTTTCCTGAACATTTGTCTCCCGTCTTGGGATGTGAATATGCTACGACAGAGAACAGGTGAGTGGTGTCCCGTCACCCTCACGTTCGAGCCAACTGCGGCGGGTCCCCTGGGGGCATTCTCAGGGCCATCTGGACGACACGCACTGACACGGGAACCCAGCCCCCGGCAGGACGGGCCCCGGGAAGCCCCACGCCCTCTCCGTCACTGCACCAGGCCCCGGGACAAGTCTTCGGGCCGGCCCTCGATTCTGGCCCTCGATCGGCTCGTGGGCCCGCGGTCACAGAGGGCGGCATGATCTCCCGCAGGGCGGCAGTCTGAGGGGGCTCAGGAGCCTGCTGGGATGTGCAGACTGTGACTCTGGGCTCGAGTGAGGACGGCTGCAGTCCCCGCGAGTGTGGCCGGGCCGAGAAGGCCAGGCTGCCCTCGGAGAACCTCAGACGTCCCCCGTTGGCCCTGGGGTTGTGGCACTGCGGCCACTCCCGGGAGCAGCCCCTGGTGGGGACAGCGGGGCACCAGCTCTGGGATCCGGACGGCCTGGTCCCTCGCCGAGCAAGTGTCGGGCGGACGCCATTCTGACTCTTCTCTCCCGCCGGGCTGGGTCCCCTCCATCCCCACCCGGCTCTCGGGCGACACTTGCTTGGCAAGTCCCGCAGCCGCGGGGAGCAGTGTCGGGTGACACTCGGGGACACTCGTCCGTCCACGAGATGACGTGACATGATGCAGGAAGACGTGACTCCTGGTTTCTCTTAGGAGCCAGGAACTCCGTCCTCCTCGGGGCGTCCACAAACCCGTCCTCAGAGACGACACGACCCAGCGGCCCCCGGAGCCCCCCGCCCGCTGCGTCTCGCCCCTGCCTGCTTCCGTCCTAGGAAGCCATCGCTGTGCTTGGTTTTTCTTTGCAGCCCTGGTGACGTCAGTTCCCGCAAACTCTCTGAGAAGCCAGAGATGAGACAGGCGGGAAGGGCCGGCCCGGCTGGGCTGGGTTGGGGCCCTGGAACCGCCCGGCTCTGCCCTCTCCCACGCAGCCCCCCAGGTGGCTCGAGGAAGCTTCCGGAACCCCTAGGGTTCCACCGAGAACAATCCGAAAACCATTGGTGGGGACCCTGGCTCCCCTGTCTGGGATTCAGAGCTGGTCCAAGTGCCGGCTCTGCCCTGGCCTTGCCGCACAGACCAGCTCCTTTCTTCTTTGGGCCTCAGTTTCCCCATGTTTTGAAGACTCCCAGAGTTTGGAGGAGCTCAGGCCAAGGCTGCTCCCTCGGGGGGGGGGAGGCCCCCACCCGTCCCAGGCAGGTGTCCCCCTGCTGCCACCCCCTAGCGGGGCAGCAGCAGGCCAGACGTCAGCACCCACATGCCAGCCCTGGGCTCTGAAGCCGCAAGGCCGGCCTCCCTCCCCAGCGGGAAGGCGCGAGCCTCCTGGGGTGTTTATCTTATTTCTGTAAAGCAGGAAGTAGCTCCCCAGGGCCGAGCACCGTCCTTGCTATTTCAGGATTAGCCCACAGATTCCTCCCCTGGGCGTAGTGTGCGAGCACCGGGCTCAGGGGAGCTGAGCGGCCACCGGGCCCTGCTCCGTAGCCCAGGCGGGGATTGGGGCGGGGGCTGGGAAGCTTGAGAGGATCCCCCCCCGCCGGGGTCCAGTGGCCTGGGCTCCCTTCCTCCCCCCGGGTGGGGAGCAGGTGCCGCTTCCTTTTCCTGGTGATGATGAGAGGTTGGGAGCCCCCGTCGGGTGGGGGGAGGTGGTTTTCCCTCTCTGAGCCTCTGTCCCCTCCCGGTCCCTAAAACAGGCGTGACCGTACAACCGGTGCCCGGGTCACTGTGCCCCGGCGATGTCTGTGGCCTCTGCTGCTGTCGCTGTGCAGTGCTGCGCTTGAGGGGGACACACTCCCTGCCCCCGGGAAGTTGGCACGGAACTGGGGACAGAGAGGAGGGCAGGAGCAGCGCACAGAGACAAACACGACGGCCCCCGTGGGCACGAGGAGGCCGGGGCGAGAGGGGGTGGCTGGGAGCAGCAGAAGGGGCCGGAGGGCCCCGGGAAAGGCCCGCTGGGCTGCGGACCCCGGCGTGGCCATGCGCTGAAGGGTGTTCCGAGGCTGGGCGGCCGTGCCCGGGGCAGTGGCGGGAGGCAGGTGTGCAGCACCGCTGGTGGCCCAGCCAGGCACGCCCCCGGGAGTCCCGGCAGGGAGCGTGCAGAACGTGCATTTTCAGCGCTGCACGACACCTTAGCCCCACAGAACCGCTGCTGACGAACGGCGAACTTGCTGGTGCCCACGAGCGACCGAGGGGCCCCTTTTGTTGCTGGGACATTGTCACTGTGATAGCAGCTTCGCCATGCAGGAACCTGGTCTGCCCTGCCCGCCGCGCTCTGCCCAGTGCCTGGAACGGGCTGTCGTCGCGGCTCCTCAGTCGCCAACTGTGGGCCTCTCGGGGGACACGTCCTCCCCGAGCCTTGTCACACACGGCCCTCACGCTCTGGAGACGGGAGGTCTGGCAGGAGCCTGACAGCCTACTCTGAGCCCAGAGTCACATGCAGGAGGGTTGGGAAAGGCTCCAAAGGATCGTCCGGCTCACGCCTCTCCCTCCCATTTAGCAGATGAGACGGCTGAGCCACAAAGTGACTTGCCAAAGTCACGTGGCGATTCGGTGATGGCCTGGGACCTGGCGTGCAGAACGGGGCTCTTGCGTCCCGTCTTGCCCCAGAGGTTTCCGACAGCAGCGGCTGGTGACGTGTTTCTGTCACGCTACATAATGGCAGGCAGGTAATAGCCACTCAGTCTCCGCTGCCTCCGCGCATAACAGGCAGGAAAATGGATTCAAATGTCACTCGCTGCAATAAAAGAAAGTATTCTTAGTGCTTGCGGCGCTCGGTGGGGCTGAGGCGCGTTCTCAATGAATCACCCGGCTAAGGGGGCGAGAGAATCCGGACCATTCCCCGGCAACGTCAGCCGCCGGCGTGCGACCGCCGGGGCTATTTTTATAGCCCAGGCTGGTGAGTGTGTGCGTGCATGTGTGTGTGTGCACGCGCGTGTGTGTATGTGTGTGTGTGCGTGTGTGTGTGTGCGTGTGGGGGTGAGCAGGGCCAGGTGTGTGCACGGGGGTGCCTGTGTGTGTGTGTGTGTGCGCGCGCGCGTGTGCGTGTGTGTGCGCGTGTGTGTGTGTGCGCGTGTGCGTGTTCGTGTGTGGGGTTGAGCAGGGCCAGGTATGTGCACGGGGGTGCCTGTGTGTGTGTGCGCGTGTGGGGGTGAGCAGGGCCAGGTATGTGCACGGGGGTGCCTGTGTGTGTGTGTGTGTGCGTGCGCGTGCGTGTGTGTGTGTGCGCGTGTGCGTG
>VSMF01063952.1:0-25329 GCA_008750915.1 Microcebus jonahi | reverse complement strand
CGTGCGCGTGCGTGTGTGTGCGCGTGTGCGTGTGTGTGTGCGCATGTGGGGGTGAGCAGGGCCAGATATGTGCACGGGGGTGCCTGTGTGTGTGTGTGTGTGTGTGCGCGTGCGTGTGTGTGTGTGCGCGTGTGGGGGTGAGCAGGGCCAGGTGTGTGCACGGGGTGCCTGTGTGTGTGTGTGTGTGTGTGTGCTTGCGTGTGGCACGCAGGCGTGGGCACAGAGTGTGTATGATGTGTGCACCCTCTGCACACGAGCACAGGGGCTCCTCGCTGTGGCGTTCGCCCCGTCCCCGGCGCCCAGCCTGGCGTTTGCACACAGTAGGTGTTCATGACTGTCTGTTAAATGCCTCGTCACCCCCAGCCCCGCCGTTCCTTCCACCAACATAACCTCAGGTCATCCTCGGACCGATGGCTTCTCTGCACCCTGTTCACTACCCCAGTCAAAGCCACTGTCCCTGCCCTCCTCCCTCCCTCCCGCCCTGCCTCCTCCGTGGTGACCTCTTCAGTCCTTGGTCCAAGTAGTGGCCAGAGGGATCTTCTTAAAACTCAAATTGGAGCAGCGTGTCCCTCTTCTGATTGAAAACCAAAAGCACCCTAATGGCCCCCTAGGGCACCCAGGACAAAACCCAAATCCTGCCTCATCTCCCATGGCCCTACTCCCACTTCCCCTTCGGTTCCTCCAAGGGGCGAGCCTTTGTGCCCCAGGGCCTTTGCACCTACAGTCCCCTCTTCTCTCAACACAGCTGGCACTTTCTCTTCCCTAGGGACACCTCCTCCAGGAAGCCTTCCCTGCCCACACTCTCTAATCTTCCCCTTCACGTGGTGCCCCTGTCATGCGATTTTCTCTGGCACAACTCTGGGTCCTGAGGACATGCAGCCCAATCTGTGAGGACCTCGAGTGTCAATTTCCCTGCTGGATTCTACACTCCAGAGGACAAGGCTGCTTCCGCTGGACTGCACGGAGGACAGTGAGCCTCGGGTCGGCCCTGGGCACGTGGCGGGCGCCTACTGAATGTTAGCGCCTGGCAGGGGCAGGGGCAGGGGCGCGAGCGGGGCTGGGAGAAACCTCCCTTCTCTAACTGCCATCCCTCCCTTCCCACGTTGCCCTTTCCCTCGAATCTCATCTGCGTTGATTTTTTTACTCACTCAAGATGCGTTTAAAGAAACTTTTTATTTCAACAGGCAACTTTCTACCACTACTTTGAATTGGAAAGTGGCCATAATTGGAAAGCGGCCGCCGCTGAGTCAGAGGCGCAGAGTCTTTGCAGTCTGGCCGCCAGCGGTGGCTCGTCCGGGGGCTCCCGGGCCAGGGGCGGCTCCACCTCTGCTGGGCGCTCGAGACCCAGAGCCACCCGCTGAGGCCCGTCTTGCTCTGATGTTCAGCGGCATTCGCCTTGCTGTCTGCAGCATCTGCTTTCCTGCCCGGAACTTTCCTGTCCCGGGGAATGTGCTGAGCGCCTCTCCTCCTGGTCGCCCCCTGGAATCCCCACATTCCAGGGAAGATCAGGCCGGGGAGGCCACTGGCTTCTGTTTTGGGGGCCTCAGTTTCCTCTTCTGGCAAATGGGGGTGCCAAGCCGGGCCTGGCTACCCGACTGCCAGGCAGCTGGGAGGACGCACGGGATCCCGGACGGCGGATCACTGGTGCCCGGCGGGGGAGGGGCCCTGGCTGCAGCCCGTCCTGAGCCTCCGCTGGGACAGTGTGGAGTTGCTGTTTCTCGGTCTTTGTCTGCAAGGGGCAGCGAGGGCCTCTGCATAATTTTAATTCCGAGGGGCGGGAGACGGGGTCTGCACAGGTGTCTCCGGGAGGCGGGGGCGGGGGGGGGGGGGCTGGGGGCCCCGGGGCGCTGTCTCTAGCAGGAGGCCAGACGAGCCTGCTTTTCAGGACGGGGAGAGGCGGCTGGCGGTGGGACGGGCACCTACTGTCTGCCTGCTCCTTTGTGGACCGGCTGCCATGCTCCCCCTAGCCCATGGGTCGGGTGTGGCTGCCACCCATTTTACAGAAGGGGAAACTGAGACTCAGGGAGGGTGGCATTTACTTGAGGTCACAGAGCTGGGAAGTGGCAGGGCCAGGATTTGGAGCCAGGTCTACGTAACTTCAAAGCTGGCGTCTTAGCCACTGTTCTTTCAGCTTTATTTCCAAACAACAAGGATGGTACTCACAGGAATGATAATACCCCTCCCACTTGAGAGCTCTCCCTGGCTCCCAGAGGGCTTCTGGGACACAGGGGCAGCCCAGGGAGACAAGGTGACCTGTCCAGGGTCACCCAGTGTTTCCCGCCCCGCCCCCGGCCTGCAGAAGCGGATTTGTCACTGTCCCCGTGCTCCTTAGAGAGTCCCACCCCGACTCACAGAGGCCCGTCCCCGGCCCCAGCAGGACCAGCCGGGGGTGGGGTGCAATTCCTCAGAACCCGGGAACTCAGGGAACACGCATCTGCGAGCCCCTGCCCACCCTGTGGTGGCGGGACCTCTGGTGGCCGTGCGGGGCTGGGGTGTCCTCCCCACCGTGGGGGAGGACAGACGGCTTTTGCTTGTCTGTTGCTGCGTTCCCGGCTGAGGCTGCTGCAACAGACGGCAGACTCGCAAGGGAGGAGCACGCACGGGCATTTAGCTCGTTTCACGGGGCACGCACCCCTGCGAAGCGGAGACCCGCACGGACAGAGAGACCCGCTTAAGCCCGGTCTGACGAGGCGTGCCCCCGCGGGTGTGGTCTCGTGGCGATAAACTCGGGACGATACACTCGCAGGGCCGTATGCCAGACTCTTCCGTGTCCTCGTGTCTGCGGGGATCAGGACGCCCCTCCCTCTGGGTGCCGGGGCGCCTCTGCAGCGAGGGTCCGCGGCCTGCTGCAGGGGACAAGGCAGGAGGACGGCGAGCGAGCCCTCCCTGCTTCCCCGAGTTCTCCAATGCCAAGGCCCACATTGTGGGGTGACGCATCCCGAACCCCCGCATAGACAGGGAGCATTAGGCAGGGGATCGCTGCTGGGATCCAGTCTCCCGCGTCCTGGGAGTGCCTCTCTAGGCCTTTTGTCTGTCCCTCTCTGTCCCTGTTTCTGTTTCTCTGTCCCTGTCTCTCTCTCTGCCTCTCTTTGCTTCACTTCCATTTCACTTCAGATCCTGTCCAGCGTGCCTCAAAGGATGGAATGAGAACATAGATGCCAAAGAACGCCGGCCGCAGCGACACAAATAACCCGGTGTTCAGTGTGTGTGCGTATGTATGCGTGTGCGCGTGCATGCGTATGCGTGTGTGTGCATGTGTGCGTGTGTGTGCATGTGTGTGTGCGCGCGCGTGTGTCGGGGTTGGGGGGTGGGAGAAAGGACTCGAAGGGAAAAACCCGTAACAAACAAAACAAACATGGTGGGAATTGAGGGAACCATGAGAAAGAGGGACCAATGTCAGAACAAACATACTCAGTTCCCTCATCTCTTCTCTGGGCTTCTGGGAGCCCAGTTCCTTGCCCGAGAAGTGACCAAAGGCCTCTCCCCCCGCCTCCCAGGGTGGCCGCAGGGCGAGATGCTCAGGCGAAGGCCCAGTGCGCGGGGCTGGGCCCTTGCCTCGCACCTGCCCCAGAGTATACGCTTGGGGGGAGGGGCTTCCGCTGTGTGCCCTCGGGCGAGTTGCTTGCCCTCTCTGAGCTTTAATGTCCTCATTGCAAAGTGAGGACAGTTGGGCGGCCTGGCCCTGCCACTCAGGAGTGTCTCCCTCCAGTTCTGGAACCTGGAGGGGGGATGGGACAGAGGACAGGTGCCGGTCATGGAAACCACGCTGCAGAGGGAGCTCCGGGAGGGGTGGAGCTGCTGCGCCATGCAGGGGCAGGCGGGGGCTCCTGGTGGGCAGCTCTGGGCGTGTCGCCCCATTCCCCAGTCCTGGGTTCAAATCTAGCCCCACCACTGACACTCAGCCCCTGCCCCTCCCCTCCTGGGCGCCCACTGACACCCTCGCGCTTCTCGGGCGCCTGCCCGCCTCCTTCCTACCGCAGGGCCTTTGCTCTTGCTGTTCCCTCTGCCCCGAACACCCAGCACCACTCCTTGCCCGACGCCTCTACTGCAGCCGCCTCCAGGACGGAGCCGTCCTGCCTCCACCCGAGAGCCTCTCCCGGCTCCTTGCCTTCCCGAGCCTGCTCCGGGGTGGGACCGTGACGGTGTTTGCTGGTGACCTGGCACCGGCCCACAGCAAGCCGCTGGGGTAACTGCGAGAGCCTCTTCCCGGTGCGCTCGGCTTGGGCTCGGCCCAGAAGGAGAAGAGAGGTGGCGAGCTCCCCGCACGCCCCTGCCGACGCTGGGCGGGGCCCCTAGAAGATCCCTGCCGGGGTCCCTCTTCCCTGCCGGGGACCGGGGAGCAGGCTGAATCCTCACCGCCAGTCTCCCAGCTGGATCTCGAGGTTCCAGCTTTCCAGATGAGGAAACTGAGGCTCCCAGAGGTCTGAGCCCGACACAGACAGGAAGTGGCGCTGTGGGGACTTGAACCTGGCCCCACTGAGGCCGGTCTCCGGAGGTTCTTGCCACCCGGCGACCTCCCAGGTGTGTGGGGTCCTCCCGCCCAGCCTCTCGCCGCAGGACTGGACGATCCTCGGGCGGGAAGAGCAGGCCACTCGCGCCTGGGACTCGGAGACCCCGCCTGCCCCTTGGACCGCCCGGAGGTGCCGGTGACATTGTCCGGGGCGACCCGCCCGTATTTCAGCCGCCACCGCCGGGGGCCCGCCCTGGGTGCGCAGTTAATTAGCAGGCCGCAAGTTCATCAATAATAGGTCTGGCGGCCCCGGCGGATGGCTGGCGCACGGCGGCCGTAAATCACCCCGAGGACGGTGCTGACCCCGCCGCCCGGTGACAGCCCCGTCCCTTCCCTCTCCATCTCTGCCTCTCTGCTCTCTTTCCGGCTCCCTGTCCCCACGTGCGGGCCCCACCCCTGTCCCCAGCCCACGTGGGGCCTCGCCCAGCCCCCAACACGTGCACGCCCCTGCACAACCGTCCCCCGTGTTCTTGTAGGCGACATGGCGCCAGTGCTGTGTGCCACCTACACGCGTGTCACGAATGTCCGCATTCGCTTGTGCAACACACGCCTGCACGCGTCGGATCCGCGGTGCCTCCGCTGAGCTGTGCAGATCACAGTGGGGGCAGAAGGAGCACCTGGCGGAGAAAGCAGCATGTGCCAAGGCCCTGCGGTGTGTGTGGGGGAACAGGTACCCGCAGGGACTGACAGAGACAACTGTGGCTGCTTCGGCCACATGCCCTGGCTTTCTGCAAAGGGACCCGAGATAACCTCAGGGTGATTTTGTGGCCCAGTGCAGAGTGTGACTCAGCCTCTTGCACAATGCTCCTTGGGTCTGGGACCTGTGGTCCACTTCCACTCCGACTGCGACTCGAGCCCTCCCGGTTCAGCCCCTCCCCTGTCCCCCAGGGGCCTCAGGGCTCCTCGGCCAAGCCGGGATCTCCGGGGCCGCGCCTGGGTGTGAGCTGGGAGGAGAAGGGCTGGGCCCTCGCGGGGAGGCCATAAATCTCCGCCGAGCTGCCGCTGGCTGGCGGTTCTCCGCTTGCCCTCGGAGGCCATAAAATTTTACTAGAGTGAGAGCCGCTGCCCAACAGGGAGGCCACACAGGATTAGACCCCAGCAGGCCGGCAGCCCTCAGCGCCCGGTCACCCACCTGGCCGCCCCACCCTAGGGCCCATGTGCCCTGCCGGCCTCCGGGACGGAGCCAGCGCCAGCCAGCACCTGCCTGGGCGGAGCACCGCAGAGTTTCAGGAAGCCATTCTCGCTGGGCGCAGAGGAATCTTCCAGACCTCCCGGGCAGTTACTGTGCTCCCTTGACAAATGAAGAAACAAGATCAGAGACGGTACACCCACTGACCAAGGCTGCACAGCAGATTGAGTTCAGGTGGCAAATTTGAATCTAGGATTCCTGAGTTCTACAGCAAAAAAAAGTACTACTTTAACCCATTTTTTTGCTTCTGTGTTTCTATCTGTCCACGCATGCATTTCATCCATTCATGCTTCCCCCCTTTGTTCCTTCAACTGTTATCCGTCCCCCCCCAGCATTCGTGACACACGGGTTATTCGCAAGGCACAGGGGAAACGAAACACGGGCCTGTCGTCAAGGAAACACACGTGGTCACATCCCCGAGGAGGAGGAGGGTGAGGGCGCCCCTAACGCACCGCGGGGTGCCCGGACTGCGGTGCTCAGGGTGGCAGCGTGACCACGGCCGAGACTGTCGCCTCCCGCTGTCACCGAGAGTCCCTGTTGTCGGGGGCTGGAGGTGCGGGGGACTCGGGGAAGAGTGTCTCACGCCCCCTGACCCATTTCCAGTTCGTTGACGGTTTGAGTTTTGTGAGGTCGCGGTGCTTCGCCTCTTGCTGGGAAATAGGGAACTGGGGCTGGTGGTGGGGGCGGGCGGTTTGGGGTTCGGGGTGCGGGGGGGGATGGCTGGGGCTCAGGGCTCTGCTCCCAGGCAGGGGAGGAGCAGAGGCCCCCGGAAGGGCTTGTGGTGGCCCCGGGGTTCCTCCTGCACAGGAAACACCTTGGCCTGGGACACAGGCCGGGCCGTTCGAGGCCTGGGCCTCGGCTGTGCGGGCGCCCGGGGCCAGGAGAGCCCGGAATAGCGGCCCCTCCCCCCCCAATAGCAGCCCCCTCCCCCCGGAATAGCAGCCCCCTCCCCCCCTGGAATAGCTGCCCCCTCCCCCCCAATAGCTGCCCCTGACCCCCCCCAATAGCTGCCCCTGACCCCCGGAATAGTGGCCCCCTCCCCCCTGGAATAGTGGCCCCCTCCGCCCTTAATAACTGCCCCCCTCCCCCGCCCGGGCCTGCCTGCCAACCTGGCCGCAGCCCCCGCCCACCATGGCTGGGGACCGTCACCATGAGGCCACTTCCTCTGGGCCTCCCACGGTCCCGAGACCACAGAAGGGAAACAGAGGCTCGGGGAGGGGAAGCGGCCGGCCCTGCGTGACCCGGCCAGTGCGTGGTGACCCTTGACCGAAAGCCACTTCCAGCTCGGCCTTGGGGCCCCTTCAGGATGTGGGGGCAGGGGAGGAGCAGGCTCCCTTTGGGGTCTTCCCTCTGGGGAAGCCAGTGTCTGAGCCATCTAGGTCCCCTTTGCTTGGGGCTCCCGGCCCTGTCCCTGCAGCCCTTGCTCCAGGATGCGGGGAGCGGCCGGGGACAGACCCTTCCCAGGGCACTTTTGTTTCAAGGCCCTTCCTAAGTGCCAGTTCAGAGAGAAGAGAGCCACCCGCAGCTCTGCCAGGGCCTGGGAGCAGGGGACATGCCGGGCACCACACCCGCCTGCCGCTGGGGCGTGAGGAAGCCCAGCCCTGCCCGCTGTGTGATCTTCGTGGAACACACACCCTCTCTGGGCTTCGTGACCTTGCTGAAAAGAACACCAATTGGGATTCTCGCTCTTGAATGTTTCGGTTTGATGATCTTGAGATTTCATTGCCTTCAAGTTCTATGAGTTTATTTCAAGAGTATTCTGATGTTTTTTTTCTTTGAGTCACAGACTCCAGAATTCAAAAGTCTTTCTAGAATTTTCCCAACCATGTGCGCAGGTGAGTGCTCCGAGATGGAGTGTAGGGCGAGCAAGGGCTCTCGGAAGGCCAGTGGTTCCCCCGAAGTCATTTGAAACTGGCCCGTCACTCCCAGAGCTCCCGTGAGAAAAGGGTGCCTTGCTGACTGCTCTTGGGGGACCTAGCCTCTTCCTCCCTCCTTCCCTTCTTGCTCCCTCTCTTCCGTTCCCACATTCATTTCCTCACTCCGTCACTCCTCTGTGCAATCGCTCACTCATTCGACAAACGCAGCACAAAACCGTCTCCCGCACGGTCTGTGGGCTTCTCTTCGATGACATAAAAGTGACCCAGCCCCTTTCCAGCAAGGAGGGCAGCGTCTTTGGAACCACCCAGACCAGCTGAAGCCACTGCTCTGCCACTTCCAGGCTGCGTGAGCTTGGGCCAGTCACTCCTCCCCTCTGGGCCTCAGTTTCCCAATGGGACAAATGGGACAATGGTGCCCGTTCTGCTCCTGCCCTGCCTGCTGGGGCAGGGTAGGGTTCCCTCAGGGGACGTTGTGGGCCTGGTAAACCCCCAGTCTGTAATCTTAGCACTTTGGGAGGCAGAGGCAGGAGGATGGCTTGTGAAGCCTGGCGTTTGAGACCAGCCTGGGCAATATAGCAAGACCCCATCCCTACAAAAATCCAAAACCACCCCCCACAAAAAGCAAGGGCTGCTATTTTGGCGAGGAGACAAGACATGAGCTGGGGAAAGGGACTGTCCTGGGAGCCCCTCGAGGGCCCCCGGGTCCCAGCCTCAAAGGTCCCTCTGGGAGTGACTTTGGGAGCTGCTGGGCTGCAGACCCTGCGAAGCGGGGCGTGAAATCTGGGCGCACGCGGAGCTGCCGAGCCAGGGCTGGGCGGACGCGGCCCGTCCTTTGATGTGCTTTTGGGGTGTGTAATTAACTGTAACCGAAATATTATTTGATCTCTTATGTGGAAAATCAAATTGTGTTGTGTCAGACATGAATAAACACACACCGGCCTGTGCCGCTGTGGCTCGGCCGCCCCGCCCGCCCCACGGGAGAGGCAGTTCTTGCCTTTTAAACTTCTCCCTTTGTCTGGCTGTGAAAGGGCCCATTGTCCCGGGAAGGGGCGGGAGGGGGCTGGGCCCAGTCGGGCGGAGGGGGTCCTGCCGCAGACGGGGTGGGGCTTAGGAGCTCAGAACCTTTGGAGCTCCACGCAGATCCTGGCCACGGGTGACCTTGGGCAAAGCGCCTCAGCTGTCTGAGCCTCAGTTTCCTCCCCTGGGTCCCCAGGGCTCCTCTGGGGGAGTCACATTTGTGGGTGACGGGCCACCACAGCTCTGGCGGTGGGATTTGAGGCACAGACACTCAGTTTTACACATGGGTGACAGCCTCTGCGGAGACCCTAAAGCCACTCACGGTGGTGACCTGGGTTCTGACCTTTTCCTGCAGGGGAGCCAGGGAGAGACGGGGGGCAGGGGGCGGGGGGCGGGGTGCGAGCGCAGCCTAGTGATGCTGGGCAGATTTCAGAAACAAGCAGGCCTGGGCGTAAGTTTCAACCATCGCCAGCTAGGGGACCTCTCTGAGCCTCAGTTTACTCCCCTGTGCAATGGGGATGGCCTCCCTCTCGGGGTTGGAAGCCCCTTCCTCTTCGCACATTCTATTCCACCTGCCTGCGATGCCCTTCCCTCCACTCTCCTCCCGGCTGTCACCTCCTCACTTGTCTGAGCTCAGCTCAGACGTCACTTAGGGGGAGCTTTTGCTGATCCGTCTGAACTTGACCCCCTCCAAGCTACTTTCGTCAGCTCGCCCCCTGCCCCGCCCATGCCCTGCCGTATTCTATATCTGCCCTACTGAGTGCGTCTCTGCCCAGGAAGCTTCCGGATGCGCCTCTTATGTTCTGGGCAGAGGGGCGGGGCCAGGGGCAGATCCGGCAGAGCAGGTGCTCAGGAAGTGGGGGTGCGGTGACACCCTACAAGCTTGGGCTCCATCGGGAGCCTCATGCGCCCCATGGAAGGGGCTTCACCAGCCCTGGGAGCAGGAGGGACCAGAGACGGCCCAGCGAGCGCCCCGAGAGAGGGGCTGGGCCTAGTCAAACATCTGGGGGTCACAAAAATAAACAAATAGGAAAAAAACAGAGAGAAAAGCCACAGTCACCGTCTGAACCTGCGACATTTAGCGGCTAGCAGCTGATATGACATTTCAGAGTGGGCGGGAGTGGGGGTGGGGCTTGGGGCCTCCCCGGGCAGAAAGGCAGAGGCTGAGGGACCCCCGACTCTAGACTGTCGCTGTACAGCTGGGGAGACCGAGGCCAGCACGGGGACAGCTTCCAGAGTCACACAGAGGGGACAGAGCCCAGGACGCTTTCTGTCCCTGACTCCTAAACCAGTGCTCGTTCCTCTGAGGGCAACACCAACAAGAACAACAAGAAAAGCCGGGTGCCAGGTCCCGGGCCGAAGGCTTTGTTTCCATGCAGGTACTTTTGTCATCCCCGTTAGACAGAGGCCACAGGATGGCTTTCATGGCCCGCTTCTGCATTGCAAAATATTAAAACTTATATTTTACGACTGCAAAAGATGAAAATATTAACTTTCTATATTAAAACATCTTATTCCAAAATTTCTTTCTCTCCCTTCTGGTTCTAAAAGAAATTAAAACATTTTCAAAGCTCCTAAAAGTATCATGGCCTTAGGCTCTGTACCTGCTGTGGCTGAGGGTTATATAGGCTGTGTACAGAGGGGAAACTGAGGCACAGGGAGGAACCCGAGACTCAAAGAGCTAAGGCCACTCACTCGGGGACACATGGCCTGTTAACAACCCCTGGAGCTGGGGTAACCAGGGCCCACGGTGTGTGGGGGTGGCTTGCCGGTCACCCCAGCAAAGTGTGCGGCAGCCCTGCTGGGCTCTGGGCCTTGCCCCTGCCCAAAGGACCCTGCCCCAGTGTTCTCCGGGGGCCAGGCTGCAGCCATGACGGCTGGTGTCCCATGTCTGCGAGGCCCAGGGTGGTGCACGAGGTAAGACATTCCCACTGTTCCCCAGAAGCGAGCTCAGTGGGCTCCTGTTCTGGGTTTCTGCAGATCCGGGGCCTTCTGTTGGCTGTTCCGTGGGCAGCGTGGGTCTAGCGCCATCGTGGTGTGTCTGAGTCACAGGGACCGGTTGGATCGTCCCCTCCCCAGCTTAGCCCAGGCGGGTCGGGACTCGGGTCTTTCCAAGGGCGGGGCTGCCTGCGCTGGGTGGGAGAGGAGCCGGTCAGCAAAGGTCAGCAAAGGACGTTGATCAGCCCAACTCAGGCAACACCAAAGTGGCTCCTTCTAGTGCTCCTTGGACCTTCTTACAACACCCAGGGAGAGTCTCGGTTGGGTGCTAATGTGTCTCTGACACCTCCCTCCAGGCCTTGCTAAGCCCCCTGTGCAAAGCCTTTGGAGGGGGGCGTGCAACGGAGTTTGTCTCTTAACAGCATTGCTTTTTATTCCCCTTTTATGTTTTTTTTTTTTTTTTTTTTTTCAGTTTATGGCATGTGACGCTTGGTACCCATTGAAGATAGTGATCAAAAAAAGTTTTTCTTGTACTTACTTATTTGCTTCAATAAATAAGTTTTTTTAAATCAGGCATCCTCAAACTATGGCCCACGGGCCACATGCTGCCCACCGAGGACATTTATCCGGCCCGCTGGGTGCTTCTGCCACCGCTGCCTGTCCTGCTTAGCAGCCGACTGGTCCCGGGCCCGCAGTGCGCGTGTGTGGAATGTGCCCCGCACTCTCCAACGGTCTGAGGGACGGTGCATTGGCCCCCTGTTTTAAAAAGTTCGAGGACCCCTGCTTTAAATAAAAGAAGGAGGTCAATGGAGAGAAAACCACTAAGTAGGTAATCACGGAGAGGAGGGGAGGGGTCACCAGGGAAGTCTGGACAAGCTGCCGGAGGTCCCAATGTGTCTGTGTTGATTTGACGCTGGGGCTCAGGCAGGGCGGTGACTTACCCAGGGCCACACAGCAAGTCCGCGGCACACAAGTAGGACTGAAATTCAGATCGTCGTGGCTCTAAACCCTATGCTTTTATTCCAGGGGTCTTTAACATTTTGGAGTGGGGTGGGGTGGAGGTCGGGCTCCTCTTGGTGAACTGTTTTCTCGAAAAGTCTGTGGCCAAGCAGGCATGATTTCCCCTATAATTTCAGGGTCTGGTGATTAGGGCTCAGGAGTCCCGTTCTGCATACGCTGTGCCGCCATGTCCTCAGTGAATCCCCGTCCTTGTGGGGGGACAGATGTGTTCCCTCGCTGTGACTCCGCCCTTCCCCTGAATACACTTGGGGCGTCCCAGCCACCCGCTGGCCCTGTCTTTAGGGCCACCATGGATGTGGGAGGGGCTAGGTGTGGCTGGCGGACATGGTGTCCCTGTCACATGTCCGCACGACCCCAAAGGGTCTGCGGGGAGAGGTTCCCCCTCCCCCCCAGTGGAAGAAAGCCCAGTCCAGTAGGGCTGCCTGGCCAGGGAGCGAGCCCTCTGTCGCAGGAAGTGTGCAAACATGGCTAGGGGGCCTTGTGGTTGGAATTCCCACCCTGGGAGTGAGACCCTCTCCACGGCTCCTCCTCCTTGATCAGAAGCATTCCCAGCACATCCACGGGCTTGGCGAACATACCTCCAGCACTGGCATCAGGCAGGGCTGGTGGCTCCACCTCCCCTCACCCCCACCTTGTCCTCCCTTACTGCCTCACCTGGCTTGATTTTTCTTGCTAGCACTCACTACTACCCTTCATTATTTTATATGCTGCTCTAGTTACCTGTTGCTGTGTAACAAACTACCCCATAGCTTAGTGGCATAAAGCAACAACAATCATTTATTTGGCTCATGAATCTATACTTTGAATAGGGCTCAGCAGGGATGGCTCTTCTCCAGGTGGGCAGGCGTTGGCTGGGCTGGGTGATTTGATTGGCACCTGGAAGATCCCCTTTCCGAATGGCTCACTCCCGTGATTGCCAAGTAGACTGTTGGCTGGGATTGTCTTTTCCTCTCCATGTGGATCTCTCCTCATGCTGCTTGGGCTTCCCCATAGCATGGAGGCTGGGTTCCAAGAGCAAGTCTCCCCAGAGAGTAAGGTGGAAGCACAGGACATCGATATGACCCAGCCTTGGAAGTGAAATAGCAACGCATCAGCTGGACTTTGTTGGTCAGGCACTCAACAAGGCCTGTGTGGTTTCAGGGGAGGGGACGAAGGCTCCAATTCTTGAGCACGAGAGACAGGAGATATTGTTTTGGCCATCTTCGGAAAATGGAAACTACTGCATGTGTCTACTTGCTTCTTTGTTTGCTGTCTGTCTCACGTCCCCACTTTGCCTCACTGCTAGGTTCCCAGCTTCCAGAACAGTGCCTGGGGCATAGTAGATGCTCAATAAATGTCTGTTGGAAACCTAAATGGAGAGATGAATGAAAAAAGGGGCAGAGATATAAAAAGGCAGTACGGTACAGAAAGAAGGGGAGAGAGGCGTAGAAGGCGGGGACAGAGAGAGACCAGAGAGGGACAGACTTGGCGAGTCACAGGGTCAAGGCCTGGTGCAGGGGCAGCTGACATCCGGCTGGTCCAAAGGCTGGGAGGCCTGGTGGGGGGTGCCAGGTCTGTCGTGGGGAGTGGGAGCGGGCAGACTCTGGGCTCTGTGGCCTGTGAGTTGGTGGCTGCCGCCCGGGGCAGAGACTGCAGTGGAGGCGCAGGGAGGCTGTGTGCAGAGCGGGCTGGCCTGGCGGGTGGGGCCGAGGCCGGGAGTCGGCAGCCTCCTCCGTGAGCGATCCCCTGCAGCCGGAGCAGCTGCAAGCAAGAGTAATGAAACCGAGGAATGTCGGTGACATTTTTCTAAAGAGGAAAAATGTGAAGTTTCCAGTCAAACGGAAAGACTTATTGGGTTCGCAGTGAGGCTAGCGCTGACTTTGGAGAATGAACCGCGAGATAAGGGCACCATCGGGTCCTGGTAACTTTGGCCCCGGCCAGCTCGACGCCGCCGGCTGGCGCTGTTTTGACTACGCCGTTCACGTCGGTTCCCCTCCAATTCCTCTGCACCGTGAGGTGCAGACGTCTCCAGGGGTTGCGCCGGGGGCGAGCAGCCTCTCCGCGGAGAGAGGCCAAGACGTCGGGTGTCCAGAGGCTGCTGGGCAGCATCGCTGGCTGGGCAGGGACGCTGCCCGGGACCACGATGACACTGATACCCACAATCTGCCCCGCGTTTTCCGTGTTCCCACGGGGGAAGTCGCCTGTCGGTCTGTCTCTGTCTCTCGCACACAGAGTCTCGTATCCGGCCGTCTCAGGAACCCACAAGGCTCAGGGCACTAGGGGGGCTGGCCCAGGGTGGCATAGTCAGCCAGGGGCAGGCCCCACGCCACCTGCGTCCTCTGGTCCTCGGGTCACTGTGCCAGGACAGGAGCAGTCTCCAGTGACGTGAGGGTCCCCGGCTAGTCTTCTGGGTTTGTATAAGACCTCGGCTCCCGGGACCTGGATTTGACACTTGCTAACCCATTTCCTGCTGCAAATGTCCGTCCTGTGGACCGTCATTTACCCAGTCCTCTGACCCATGTGATTCTTGACGTTTTTGTTTCTGTCTTGGAACATTTCCTGTGTGTTTGGCTGGGTCGGTGGATGTCTGTTACTCAGCCTGTCCCAAACTGAACTCACCGTCCCCCCATCTGGCTTCCCTCTGGGGTTGTCTCCTCAAAAGCCCAGGGCCACCCCCGTCTCTCCTGGAGGCCCCCTCGGCTCTTCTGGCCCCATCACCCCCAGACACAACCATCCTCAAGGCCTTAAGAATTTTCTTTCCAAATCTGTTTGGAATCCCTCCTTTCTCTTCCCACTCCCACTGCCGTCACCCCATCGAGGCCACCATCTCTTCTCCCTCAATGACTGCAATGGCTTCCTGGAGTCCATTCCTGCCCCCGCAGCCCATCTTCCACACGACAGCCAGAGGCGCCTCTCCAAAACGCAGGTCACGCCTGCTTAAAGCCCTTCCAGGGTTCCCGGTCTACAGTGCCTAGGCCCTGCCCACCACCGGCCCGCCCCGCCCCCGCCAGCCCTGCTCCACCCAGGCCCCGCCCACTTATAGCCCCGCCCACAGCAGCCCCGCCCACCTCCTGAAAATCTCTGCACTCTTGAGACCAAATCGTCTTCGATTTCCGTGACTATTGTCTTCTGTCTTGTACCTCAAGCCTGCAAATGCTACCTTTTCTGCCTGGAAAGCCACAATGTATTTAAATAATTTAAATACTCTTCTGTCGGTTTCTGGCCCAGGCTGTGACTCCTTGGAGCCAGGGGTTGGGTTTTACTCATTTTTGCATTTCCAGCATCTACCATGGACCATAGTATACCCTGGAGGCTGGGTGCATGCTCATCGAATGACTGAGTGATTCCACCCGAGTTTTCAGAAGAGGTGGTCTCAATCTCTGAGGGCTCGCCAAGGCCCTTGGTGGATGCCGGGAGCCTGGAGGTTCAGCCTAGGGGTGTCATGGGGTCCAGCCGTGGGGAGGCGGACTTAGGCACTGGGGATACAGTGGGCTCTCCATCCGGGAGCTGGGAGCGTATGGCTGTTCAGGAAGATTGTCAGGTCAAGGTGGTTGGAGTCTTGTTTGGGGGGCAGGGAAGGGAAACTTCCATGGGAAAGGCATATTTTGGAAAGTTTAATGGTTTGTGCAAAGGAATGGTTTGTGAAGCAGGAAAAAAAGTGGCTCAGGACAGTGGGAGGCAGACATCAAATACCAAGGCTGAAACCACGGCCAAACCACGCATCTGGGGCAGGTCTATTGGGAAGGCCAGCTTCCCCCATACGGAACCTTACGGAACGTCCCTAGGAATGACTTCCTGGAGCTCATTAGCTTTGACACTCATGGAGACTGGGACTGCGTCCCTAGCAAAATGCTGGCACTCCTAAGTCCTCCAGCAATGCATGTTTAAAATCGTAAAATAAATACACACACACACACCCCCCACCCCTCAGAGTAAGAGAGTAAGCTAGGGTATGTAATAAATAGATTACAATCAGGAAAGTGCTTTGAAAGGATTATTGTTTCACATGTTTATGCAACTGAGCCACGTTCATACAGAAATACTAGAAAATTTAGACAAATAATGTGCTTCCCCCATAGCCACTATTGCTATATTGCTAATAACCTTTCATACTTTTTAAACCATATGCAGGACTGTCACATGGCCCAACTCCACAAGGCACCGTTCACATCATATTCTGAGTGACTCTGGTTATTCAGTGCACAGCCTGGGCAACTGTGTATGGCAACCCTGGAGATTATATGTGTATATATATGTATATCTATCTATATATCTGTCAGTGTTTATTCTATAGAAATAACAGCAAACTACAAACTACATATACTATTTGAAAAGTTGTATTTATCACTAAAAAAATACTGTCATCATCTTAACGTGTTAATAAATATCTCATTTTTAAATGTCTTAAAGATAAATTACTAGGTTGTTTTCAATTTCATTCCACCTGATACTACAATGAATATTCTTTCTGGGTACTTATCCATTTAGATTTTTGAGATAAAAATCTAGAAATTCCAAGGAAGAGAATATTTGAATGTTTAAGGTTTTTGATACCAACTGCCAAATTGTTCTCTAGGAAACTTGTACCAATGTGTTGTTCCACCGATAATGCAGGAAAGACAAGAGCTGTATACGTTTGATAAAATAGTTGGAGGACAAAAGGGAGAGGGGGGCGTGGGGTATTTGACCTGCTAGGGGTCTGTGGAGAAGAAGGCTTTCCCTTTAGGAGGTTGAGAGAGAAACAATCTGTTGGCGAGGGCTCAGCCTCGTGTCCTGTTGCATTATAATAAAGCCGCAGCATCTCAACTTCTACCTTACACGCTGCCTTGAATCGCTACTTGACTTTGAGCAAGCCATTTGCCTCTCTGCAGCCTAGTTTCTCTCCCTGCAAACTAACAAGATTGGGCTAAATCTGAACTGGTAAATTTGATCATCTCGTGAGTGATTGGTAATGCCTGCCTTGGAGCTCTGCGTTGAGATTGCCAACCTGTCTGAACGCAGCGGGGAAGAATGCGTGATCGATTAGTAATGTCTGCCACGGGTGTGAGACGGGAGGTGGTGACGCCTTTGCCGTGTCCTTGCTATTCCGGGTCTAGACACTCTTAGAGGCGATATAAGCTCTGCGAATGCAGGGAGTCTTCCTGGTGCCTTGCTCCTCATAGATGTCTAGGTTTGGGACAAAGTTTCACTGAGTCAGCCAAGCGCCCCAACCCTGGTCTGTCTCGTTCTCGGTGCTTCGCGATGAAGCTAAGAGGCAAATGGCATCTAATTGCTGTCTCTCGACCTTAATCTGCCTCTCGTGACATCGTTGTCTTCAGCCTGCGGCGAGAGGATTGGGGATTTCCTGCGATTTCAGTATTCCATTCGGTTTTTATCATTTTAAGGTTCATGCGTTTCTAATTGTTATGAATACCATGGCAAAATTAATAGTTCTATGGTTGGTTTATTACATTTAGTAAAATTATGTGCATGCAGTGTTTGCCAAGGGAAGACGCGGCAGGCTCCTTAATCAAGTAAAGATGATAATTTAGTTGTTACACTTGTTGAAATGATGGGATTAATTTTTTAAAAGTTTGCAAACTGGAGGAGAGATGTAAAACATTAATTTAGTTAGACAAGCAAGCCGACAACTGACAAATCCTTTCAGCCAAACCTGGCAATGGAGATGCTGCGGGCCCAGCGGGGAGGAGACTTACCGAGGAGGCAGGAGCGCTTTCGAAGAATTGGGAGCTTGACGATGGAGTGTGCTGTGTGACTTTTGGGGAGACACTTTCCCTCTCTGAACTTCCATTTTTTTTCTTCCATAAAATGGGACCAGGTGAGCAGTCTTCAAAGCATGTCATGCAGAGCCCTAAGTTCTCAGCAAATGTCATGGGGGCTAAAACAGAGTCAGATGGAATGGAGTTTCAGTGGAGTAGGCATCAGTTTTGGGGACCTGCCCAGGTTCCCTTTTTGGGGGCTAGCACCCTGATTTTACCATGGAGAATCCCTCTTCCCTCATCGTCATGGGTCCCCGCGTCTCTGGACGGGGCATCTCAACCACGGGCCCCAGAGAGTGGCACAAGACCCAGGACTGGCCGGTGAGATCAGTACATTGCCCTGTTTGGAGCAGTCACATGGCTCAAGTCTGGCCAATCAGAGCTGATGAGCCTTTTCCCTGGCACCATTGCCGGAACTTTCTAGAATGAGACTCTCTCTTTCCTCTGCGGATGGCTGTCCCAGGCCCACGTAGGAGCCCTTTGTCTTGGCAGGAGGAGCAGGTGTGTCCGGGGGCCCACCGACCGCCCCTGCCCAGTGGGCACGGCCTGCAGGGTGACTCTCAACCAGCTCTGTGATCTGAGAGCCACACTGGCCCCGTGTTGTAGACGTGGCAGCTGAGGCCTGGGGAGGCAGGCTGGGATGTGAGCACAGGCCAGACTCTGGAGCTTGCCCTAGAGGGCCTGGGAGTTCCGGGGCGGGAGGTTCAGAAGGGGGCCTCCCCTGCCCCTGCCCTGCGCGGGTCCCCAGGTCCGGGGACGGTCTGAGGTCCGGGAGTTTGAATGGCACGACGCCTCCCGCTAGCCTCAGTCAGCATCCCTGGACAGCCAGGCCTCAGGAGCTGCACGCCACGGACGGGACAGGGACAGGGACGGGACAGGGACAGGGACAGGGACAGGGACGAGGACAGGCGGCGGGAATAGCGGCAGGCGAGTCGAAGGAAGGGAAGGTGGAATCACACGCGTGAAAGACAGAGACGATAATAACAATGACAATGGCCAGGCGTTCTCTGCATCCCATGCCCGTGGCGGGCTTTGTGCCGACTGTGTCTCGTGGATTCGCTCTCTGAATCCAGACAGCAGTCCCGGGGGGCAGGTTCTTGTATTATCCCCATTTTACAGATGGGAAAACTGAGGTTTGCGGAGTTGAGAAGGGCCTGGGATTCGGCCTCGCTGGCGCATCACCTGTGTAGGGTCTGCCTCTGCGGAGGGTCAGGAGCACACAGAGGCAGAGGCCTGGCTGCCGTGACCGCCCGGGCCATTGGTCCTGACCCCAGACTCCGGGGGCTGACCGGGCTGTCCAAACAGCGGCATGTCCCGTCTCCTTGCCCAAGGGCCCCGTGAGTCCTGGGGACGAGGTGTCGGTTCAGACAGAGGGAGCTGGCCAGGCGGGCCCTCTCCCCGAGGTGGTGGTGCCTTCCGGATCTTACCTAGTTTCCCTGGCAGCAGCGGCAGCATCACCGCGGCCGGGGGCGGGCAGCCCGCGCAGAGCCAGGCCCGTCCCTCACCGTCTCATCGCGTCCCGTGGCGTCCCAGGGAGGATGATGACTACCCCGCTCTGCAGACTAAGGAGACTGAGGCTCAGAGAGGTTGGCTGAACTGCCCAGCGATGCACAGCAGGCAGGAGTGGGGCTGAGGAGGGGGAGGGGGAGGAGAAGGAGGAGGAGGAGGGTTGCAGGGGCACAAGGTAGGTGTCACCCTTTCAGAGCGGTTGCAAGATCGCTCTCCCCAAAGACCACAGCCTTAGATCATCCCCAGCGGTGAAGATCGAGAGGGCGTTTTCTTCGCAGTCTAGCCGGGGCGGGGGGTGGGGGTGTCACTGCTTCCTGCCCCCCCAGTGGGATCTGGGTGTTGGGGTTTCCACGGCTGGCTGTGGCTGCAGAGTGGGGGCAGTGAGAAGGCGAGATGCGTTGATTATGTGATTCGTATCTGCCTTCGCCACCCCTGACAGTCTGTGCACCTGTCTCGTCCAGCCCGTGTCCCGCGTCTGGCCGTGGCCGGGCACAGAGAGGGGCTCGGTGAGCGCTGGCGGGCTGGAGGAGGCCGATGGGTGGGCGGGGGACAGGCGGGTGGGCGAGGATGGGCCGGTGGGCGGGAGGAGAATTGAGGAGCCGTCGCGGTTGCGGACAGAGCGGGCCGGCTCACCTCGCCCGCCCGGCCTGCGCCGGCTGAGACCCGCGGGGGCAGCCCCGGCAGCCACGTCCTCACCGGGTCCCCGCCTGGACCCCGTCCCCCGCGGCAGCGGGAGGGCTGCCGAGGTTGAGGGTGAGGCCCCTGGAGGGCCCGCCTGCGTGAGGAGAGGCTGGAGAGACACCACTTCTCAGGATTCCGTGAGAGCAACCGACACTTATTGAGCGCTTGCTGTGTGCGAGGGGCTGTGCCTGACATCACCTCTACATTAACCCCGTGGGCAGCTACTCTATTATTGGCATGATACAGATGGCCAAAAGGGGGCTCAGAGAGGTTTGTTCACTCATCTGAGTTTGCACAGCAAGAAAGTGAGCAGCCGACTAAGCCTCAGCCACTTCCCTCTGATGGTCCGTGCAGGTCTACGCAGCGGCAGCTCACCTGTGCAGGAAGGTGTCCAAACTCCCCCTTCGCCGTCTGGCCTCGACCTACCTCCTTGGCAGCCCCAAGTAATCTTCCCCAAGGGCTCGGCCGCTTCCAGCCCCGTCCTGCCCCCCGTGCCACCTGCAGGTATGGAGTGCTGGGGATGTGGCCATGACGGGACGAGACCAGGTCCTAGCTCTGCCTCTGCCGTGGCCTGGGCCTCAGCGTTCTCATCTGCAGGCTGGGTTTCTGTCTGCCCTCGAGCGGTGCCTCGAAGAGCTACGAGGTCACCGTGTTCTTGGGGGACAGACTGTTTCCCTGGCCTTGCAGGGCCTCTCTCACCGCCGTGCAGGGTGTGCGTCTCGCGCCGCGGGGCTCCAAGGGCCCTCTATGGCCACGCAGCGGCCCGGCCACAAACCTGACTCCACGCCCAGCCTCTCCCCTGGACCACACGGCCGGCCCTCCCCGCCTCCGCCCGCTCCCAACACTGCGCCGTCTCGCCCTGTCCCTCGCCCGTGTGCTTTGTCCCCGTCTTCACCTTGGAGCTGACACCTAAGTATCCCTTCTCCCGGGAGCCTTGGCCGCCAAGGGCGATTACTCTTCCCTGCACCGGCCCAGCCCGGGAAGTTGGGCTGGAACGCCGTGTGTGGCCAGCGCAGCCTCATCCTTCAGCCCGTCATCTAGACCCGCGCACGGAGGACCTGCCGTGCCCAGACACCGCTAGGAACCAGGGGACGGCAGTAAGAACACTCCGCTAATTCTCATGGAACTTGCATTTTTCGACGGCGGTATAAGCAACTAAAGACATTTACTAATGGGCTCTTGGAATTTTTCAGCCTTTGTTCAGTGTGGTCCAAGGGGCGGATGAGTGAGTGGGGGGTGATCGGGCTCAATGGACAGCACGCTAGTCTACCTGAAATGGTGAGTGAGCTGCCTGTCACAGGAGGTGTGCAAGCAGATCCCAGGCAACTCCTTTTCAGGGCTCCCGGCAGCAGTGAGAGGGTTGGGCCCGGGACATTTAAGCGCCTTCCAGCTCTGGGCGTCCATGACTATGGGCTGGACGCTCGCCAGGACCCCTGCCCGGGAGGAGCCCCAGCCCGCTGGCCCGGGGCCCGCATGCTCCGTCCTCCTCGCTGCCAGCCTGCGTCACACGGGCTCTGGCTCCTGCGGCCTGTCGGGCTCTGCCCGGCTCCCCCACTGCCGCCGCGCCTGCCTCCTCCTGGGCCGCCCTGTTACGGGGCTGTCGTCCAGGGTTGCCGGGGCGACGCCGGGGCCGCTGCGCTCCGAGCCCGCTGACTTCTGGCCTCGTTGGTGCCTTTGGGAAGCGGCTGCTCCCGCCTCCTGCCCGAGCTGGTCTCTCGGGCGGAAACCCACGTGCGTGGGTGTTTCTGGGCACCGCGTGCTCCTCGGAGCTCCCGGTTCTCTCCTCCGGCTCCCGCCAGGGGACCTTCTTCCGGGCTGTGTAGGGTGGAGTCAACCCCATGCTCTGTGGCTGGGCTGTGAGTTTGAATCCTAACCCTGTCCTTACCCTCCGCATCCAGGGAGAGGCCTGGCCCTCGTGTCTGTGCCTGTGAGAATCGAGACAAAGCTCAGCCTCTCTGAAGGCCGCGCGGGCTCGGTGACGCAGCAGGAGGGGGTTGTGGCATCTCCACCCCAGCCCGCTTCTCTTTGACTCAGGGAAGAAGGCTGGTGTCCATGGCGACTGCGGGGCCTGCTTGTTCCCGAAACTCCCCCGGCATCCCTGTCGCTTCTGTCCCGCCCCTCACCAGACCCTATGCCTGGAGTAGGACTCGCACCCAGGACACCCTGCCCTTCTAACGCCCCTGTCCCTCCCGGACCATGTGGTCCGAGTCCCTTCCTCCCGACCCCGGTGGGCCACAGAGCCCAGCCCTGGCAGGTGGGGACATGAACACCAGGAGGAACAGATTCATGTCCTCACTGTGGCTTCAGCTGCGGAGGGTCCTAGGAGGGGCAGGCAGGAGGGCTGCGGCGGGTGCTCCCAGGAGCAGGCGGCCGCTGGCAGGACGTGAGCAGCTCCTTCCGGGCGTGAGCAGCGCGTTTGTCCGTGCCAGGCGGGTTTCTGGCTGCACCGCGAGGGCGCTTGGGAGAAACTGTCTCCCCCGCATCTGGATGGGGCAGGGACTGGCTGTCGCGTTCACCCTGCTGTCGCTTGCATGCGGCACGGCCGCCAAGCGCCGGGAGGGCCTGGGTGCCCTGAATTCCCCCCTTCCCGCCCCGCAGCCCGAGCGCGCGCTGGTCTCCTTGGAGCGCTCCGGCTCTGGCCCCTGCGAACCCCAGGGCCTCATCTGCAAGGCGGGCGCTGGCAGGACCCAGCCCGCTCAGGGCAGGGAGGAAGAGGCGAGAGCGCAGCGCCTTTCCCTGCACCGGGACAGCGCTCCTGCCCGGCTCCAGCCGGTGCGCCCTTAATCTGCACGCCTGCCCGCTCCCTGGGACCCGCCGGCACACAGGCGCCGCGCTGAGCGCTGGGACACGCGCGCGCACGCATGCACACTCAGCGCGGCCCAGCCCAGTGCGTGCGTGCTGGCAGGTCGTGCCGGGCCACGCTTGCCCTCTGGGAAAGGCAGGCCAGGGCCGCGTCCTTCTGCAACGCCTCACCTGGGGCGGGGGCCATGCGTGCGTGTGCCCCCGAGTGGGCCATGCGTGTGTGTGCAGACTCCCGGGGAGCCCGGATCGAACCACACGGGTCAGAACCGTCCAGGCTGGAGAAGGTCCGTGCTGGAGGTGGCCCGGCTGTGACCATGAGGGTCTTGGCGGGCGCTGTGGGGGGTCAAGGAGACGTCACCCCGCCTCCCCCACCAGGCAAGGCCATATTGAGACTGTGAAGGGCCAGCAGGAGGTCCTGGGAAGATCTGGGGCAGAATGTTCCAGAAGAGGGAACAGCAAAGGGCGAAGGCCTGAGGAGTGGCGAGATGGCAGGCGGTGCGGGTGGAGGTGTCGCTGAGGGAGGAGGTGGCACTCTCGGGGGCCCAGTGTGGAGCGCAGACTTCCTTCCGTGTGTCGCGGGAGCCGAGAGGGGGTGAGCAGAGAGCCTTCTCAGAGGTCGCCTGGGACCTCCACACCCGCATGGGTGCCCTGCACACGCGCGCGGGCCCACCTTCGGGCACTCAATGTGATCCACTCCGGGCCCCATACGTGCCTGGTTCCCGCTGCAGCACATATGTCCGTGGGCTCTCAGACACACACGCATGGCGCACGTGGGGGCATACACACTCACCGTGATCCACTCCGGGCCCCATACATACCTGGTTCCCGCTGCAGCATATACGTCGGTGGGCTCTCAGACACACACGCATGGCGCACGTGGGGGCATACACACTCACCGTGATCCACTCCGGGCCCCATACGTGCCTGGTTCCCGCTGCAGCACACACACACACGCACGGCGCACGTTGGTGCGCACACACGGTGCGTGCGGGGGCACACACGTGGCCTTCCTGCTGGCATCGTGACTTAGCAGAAGAGGCCAGGAGGGGAGGACCTGGTGGCAGCCTCAGCCTCCTGATCTGGCGCTACCAGGGCTGGGCTGGGGGGACGTGGGGGTGTGTGTCGCAGGGGGGCCTGGCGCAGGGTGGAGGCTGCCTGCGGCGAGCGGCTGCCTGGTTTGTGTTGTTTCTTTGCGCGAGGGGGGCAGGCGAAGCGGGAGGAGCAGGGAGGTGGAGGGGCCACCCAGCCCTGCTATTGCCCTTGGGCCTCAGTTTCCCCATCTGTAGGACATCAGGGCAATGCGGCCTCACCGAATGCTGCCACAGCCTGGGATTCCACGTAAGCCCTGAAGCAGCTTCAAGGCAGGGGCATCAGGCTGTCAAGAGGCAGCCAAGGAGGGCTTCTTGGAGGAGGGGCGCTTCCGCCGGACTGCTGAGCCCATCCCCGCTGGAGCAGAGCCGATCCACACACACGGCCCTGCCAGGCTGACCGGCCCATCCCACGTCCCAGGCCGTGAGGCCGAGGCTCAGGTCGTGCGGCCAGGACCACAGAGCTGGGACGCCGAGCCGGGGCAGGAACGCCATCACGCCGCCCGAGCCGCAGGGCCCCCGCGTCGTCCCGCGCCCGGCCCGTCTCGGTCAGCCCAGGCCTGGCGGGATCTAGAGCCCCGAGACGCGCACGTCGGGCCGGGACCCGTAGGCACGCGAGTTGCCATCGGGCTCAGCCGGTGGCTCCGGGACGCGGCGCGGCGGGGCGGGCAGAGACCCCGCGAGCCCGCTCTCTGCCGTGGGGGCGGCCGTCCGTGCCCCGCTGGGACGGTGCGTCACTCCGGAAGTGCGTCACTGTGGTGCAGCTGCTGCGTGTTACGTGGATGCGGCTCCGCCCCTTCGCGCACGCGCGGGCGGTCTGGCGGGGGGCTGGACGGCGCGGGCTGCGGGCGGGCGAGCGCCCGCGTGAGTGCCCGGATCGGATCGGATCGGATCACCCGGGCTCGGGCCTCCCTCCGCCCGTCCTAGCGCCGCGCGCCCCATCCCCGCAGCGGCGGCCGAGGAGGGGGAGCCCCTGCGACACGTCGCGTCGCGTCACATCACGTCACGCCGCATCACGTCGCGTTGCGTCACGTCGCATCATGTCTCCTCACATCGCATGGCGTCGCGTCTCGTCACGTCACGATGCCCGCTGCCGGCAGGCCTCGCCGGCTCCTTCCCTCAGCCCCCGTGTCGCAGCCAGCGACCGCCGGCGACAGTGGCTGGCAGTGTGACCTCGGAGCTGCCGGGGGACCCGGTGGGATAAGATCCGCTGGGGCCCGCGACACAACGGCGCTCGGTAACTGGGCGCCTCCGCCGCCACGCGACGTGCTGGGGACGGCGTCCTTCGCGACGAGCAGGGTCTGGAGCGTCGCGCCATGCAGGCCCCGAGCTGCGCAGCCGCAGTGGCGGCGCGAGCGTGCCCGGCTGGCGCGGCGCACGAGCTCCTCCTCGTCACCGCCCGCCCGGGCCGGGGCTTTTATGTCCCCGTTGTGCTGAGGAGGACACCGAGGCGCAGAGACGCCAGGACTCGCTCGTGATTTCAGAGCCCGGAACGGGAGAGGCCAGGATTCGCACCTGCCCTCCCCGCGGGACCCCGGCCTCGGGCCTTCTCGGTGGTCCCCCGTTGTCCCCCACGTTCGTTCTCCAAATCCCCTTCGCACCAGCTCGCTCTAACGCCCCTGGCCTCTGCCTTAGCAACAATACCATGGCAACCGAGTTGGGAGCGATGGTACTTTTAATACGCTTTAAAATAAATATTCAAGAATTAATTAACTTCTTTCCCCCGCGCACGGTCTAGTGCCAACTTCCAGCCGTCCGCTGGGGACTCGCCGGCCGCGTGGGGACTCGCCGGCCGCGTGGGGACTCGCCGGCCCTCGTGGGGACTCGCCGGCCGCGTGGGGACTCGCCGGCCGCGTGGGGACTCGCTGACCCTCGTGGGGACTCGCCGGCCGCGTGGGGACTCGCCGACCCTCGTGGGGACTCGCTGGCCGCGTGGGGACTCGCCGGCCGCGTGGGGACT
>VSMF01063950.1:0-26983 GCA_008750915.1 Microcebus jonahi | reverse complement strand
AAAAAAAAAAAAAAAAAAAAAAAGTTCCACAGAGAATAATTCTAGGAAATATAAGGTCACATTAATGAATCATGAAACGTCCAAAGAAATGAGGCAACATAAATATAACTAGCAGAAATAATAGAAAATTAGAGCAGCAAATACTTGATATATTAAAATCATCAGAAATTAAGTATGAAATAAGTATGTTTAGAATGCAAAAGAAAATAAAAAAGAAATTGAAAATATGAGATAGGAACAAAGACTATAAAAATCACAAAATGGATTTGGAAATGAACAGAATATAACCTCCAAAAATAAAAACCATAGTAACAGAAATTTAAAACTCAATGGTATCTGCTTCCAGAGAGAATAGAATAGTTTGTGGTAGACAAATGCTCCTGCCAACAACAACTAGAGAAGCTGGATAAACTATGAAAAAAAGTATTTGTTTAAAACTGCTATACAGAAAGAGAAGGCCTAAAACAAAGACAACTAGAGGAACTAAGATTTCAGAGAGGAGAGAATAACAGAGAGGTAAACTGATGATCTGCAACCACTTTTTCCCTGAAGACATTTGCTAGTTCTGGGTGAAGATGAGAGAGAGTTGGTAATTCTGGCTTTGTTCTAGCAGAAGACTGCTGCTAGGGACAGAGAAACCAGCAGAGCTTTGGGCAATTCTGCAGGGCTGGAGTAATAGAACTGTAGACCCAAAGGGCCTGAAATACATGCCCAGTTTTCAGATATGTGGCAAATTCTGAACTGTCCTAAGAGTGAGGTTAAAAAAGCTGAGAATATCTTAAAAAGCCCAATGAAGATATCACTTTTGCCACTGAAAGCCGTAGTGAACTATGCTACAAGAAAAGAGGCAAATCAGAAATACTTGAACTTTATTCAAACTGGAATCCAGCCTGTAGTCACACAGTACCTGACTGGATAAAGGTAACTGGCCTCTGTTCAATCTTCCCAGCAGAGTAAAGGATAAACTATTTCTGGAGAAAATCATCTGGAGGTTCAGAATGTTTCAGAATCAAAAATTAATAGGCATGCCAAGAGACAAAATAGACACCAGAGAAAGACCCACAGATTATTCACACATTGGAGTTAATACGCATAGACTTTAAACCACAGAATTCAAAGAATTCAACAGATGGCTTTCAGAGCAGAAGACAGAATTGGTGACATGAAAGACAGGTAATTTTAAAAATTAAAAACTGATGCATATAGAGTTAAAAAAAAGAATGTAAAATACAGAAGAGAGTGGAAAAGATATGTGGAGACACAATGAAAAGGTTAACATATATATAATTGGAGTCTCAGAGGGAGGAAAAGGGGATATTGACTAAAGAGTTCCTAAAATTGATAAAAGACAGGAAGTCAGAGATTTAATAAGGTCTCTGAACTCAAGGAATATGCAAAAAAGGCCACATCAAGGCACAAAATACAACTGCCAAAAACAAAACAAAACAAAATAAAAATGTAAAAAGCAATCAGAGAAAACAAATACTTTAATTTTAGGAGAACAGTAAGACTGATTTCTCAAGAGGTAAGAGGGATGCAAGATATGACACAATGATATTTTAAAAGAGTTATAAGAAGACTTACACTTTTGGCTATGATGGAGTGACAGAGAACAGATTTATCCTACCACCTTAACAACTGAAAAAAAACCTGAAAATAAAAACAAACCAATAAAAAGCAACAGTGAAAACACAAAAACAATGCTTTTGGACTTTGGACAACAGACAGTGTAGAACACTGAATCAAACAAACAAAGTGAGCCCTATGATTGCACAAGCTTATGGTCTGGAGAGTTTACAGAGCAGTTTGAAGGGAAGGAGAACAAAATTGAGTCTGTATGTTTCCCTGAGTTGAGAAGACAGAGTTGAGAATTTGGAGAGGCAAAGGCAGAAAGAATTTATCAGTCCGGAGAGGAGAGATTCAGCAATTCTGCAGAGAGTGTAGAGGGCTGCACTCGCGCGCGCGCGGGCGTACACACACACACACACACACACACACACACACACACAGAAAACATGCAAGAGAGCTCAAGTTCTGGAGAGCCATAGAACAATCCCTTAGTCTTCCTCTGAGTACTGACAGCACATGTATATGAGCAAATTACCAAGGCCAGAGTAAAATCCACCAGAAAGGAGTAGGCAGAACAATGACCCTAAACTCACACATGAAGGGTTCTTGTTGTGACCAACTGTAGTAAGACAAATCATATAATACACAGAGCTCAAGGCAACACATTCACAGGGCAGTTGCCTTGGTTGTTTGGAAAACTCTGCCCTAGAATAGCTGCTCTCATTCTGCCTATCGAAGCTTAAAACAACCTTATAAGTATCATACTGTTTCTGAGTAATGTAAATTCATCCCTGAACAAAGCTCAAAACATTTTAAAGAAATGCAAAAATACCTAGCACCCAAAAAGATAAAATTCACAACTGGCATCCAATAAAAAATTACCAGGCATACAAACCAGGAAAATATAATCCATGGTAAGGGAAAAAAATCAATAGAAACAAAGATCTGGAAATTGAACAAATGATAGAATAAACAAGGACACCAAAACAATCATTAGAGTAGTACTCCCTTAAAAATGGGGGATATATTCCAATACCCCTAGTAGATGCCTGAAACTAAGGATAGTACCAAACCCTAGACATACT
Organism: Microcebus jonahi; assembly: GCA_008750915.1. Lineage (NCBI taxonomy): Eukaryota > Metazoa > Chordata > Mammalia > Primates > Cheirogaleidae > Microcebus > Microcebus jonahi. The sequence goes on along the minus strand of VSMF01063950.1, from coordinate 24,329 downwards.
ATGTTTTTTCCTATACATACATTTCTATGATGAAGTTTAATTTCTAAATTAGGCACAGTAAGAGATTAACAACACTAATAATAAAATAGAACAATTATAAAAATATACTGGAATAAAAGTTATGTGAATGTGGTCTCTCTCCAAATATTTTATTAGTGCTATACTGTCCTCACCTATTTTCAGATGGTAGTTGGCTGTGGGTAACTGGAATCGTGCAAAGCTAAACCACTGATAAGGGGGATCTACTGTATAACATTTTTTATGTTCCTGAAGAAAATGTAAAGCATGAATAAGTTAAGGAGAGACATGAAATAAATTAAAAAGACCCAATTCTAAGAATTCTTGAGGAAAATGTAGGAAAAACTCTTCCAGATATCGGCCTAGGCAAAGAATTTATGAATAAAACCCCAATGGCAATCACAGTAACAACAAAAGTAAATGAATGGGATTTGATTAAACTAAAAGGCTTTTGCACAGCTAAGGAAACAATTAACAGAGCAATTAGTCAACCTACAGAATGGGAGAAAGTATTCACAAGCCACACATCCAATAAAGGGGTCATTTCTAGGATTTACAAAGAACTCAAGAAACTCAGCAAGAAAAAAACAAACAACCCTATTCAAAAGTGGGCAAAAGATATGAACAGAAGTTTCTCAAAAGAAGAAAGACAAATGGCTAATGAACAGATGAAAAAATTCTCGATGTCATTAATCATCAGGGAAATGCAAATTAAAACCACAATGAGATATCACCTTACCCCAGTTAGAATGGCTTTTATTAAAGAGTCCCAGAACAATGGATACTGGCATGAATGCAGAGAGAAAGGAATGCTTATACAAAGTTGGTGGGACTGCAAATTAGTCCAACCTTTATGGAAAACAGTATGAAGATTTTTCAAAGAACTACAAGTAGACCTACCATTGGATTCAGCAATCCAACTATTGGGTGTCTACCTAAAGGAAAAGAAGACTTTTCATCAAAAAGACACATGCACACAAATGTTTATGGCAGCACAATTCACAGTTGCAAAGATGTGGAATCAACCCAAGTATCCATCAATTCATGAGTGGATTAATAAAATGTGGTATATGTGTAGCACAGAGTAGTACTCAGCTATGAAAAAGATGAGTTAATACCTTTGGCAACAATCCGGGTGGAACTAGAGAACCTCCTCCTAAGTGAAGTATCTCAAGAATGGAAAAACAAACATCACATATACTCACTATTAAACTAGAACTAATGAATGAGCATAGATGTGCACAGAGAACAGTAAAATTCAGTGGCAATCAACCAGGAGGGAGGGAGAAGGGAGGAAAAACCTACCTAATGGGTAAAACGAACACTCTCTGGGTGATGGATACAACCATAGCGGACTCAAGCATTACAAAAGCAATCCATGTAACTTCAAACATTTGTACCCCCTAAATATTTTGAACGAAAAAAAGAAAAAAAAAAGACCTAATTCTTTTTAGAGATAAAAGAATATAATATTTATGAAAAAAAGGCCCTGCATGGAATTAACAGCACATTAAACACCACACACACACACACACACAAAGATTAGTAAATTTGAAGACAAACCATAGAAACTATCCAAAATGAAACACTTAGAGAAAAAGAGGCTGGAAAAGCAAACAAACAAATGGAGCATGAATGAGCTGTAAGACATCGTTAGCTTGTATACATCAAATTGTAGTACCAGAGAGAGAGGAAAAAAGAGGTGAGGGACAAAAATAATGGCTAAAATTTTTGTAACTATAAAGACTACAAACTCACACATCCAAGAATTTCAACAAAACTCAACTACAGAAACGTGCAGCAATCTACACTATAACAATGATAGTCAAATTGGTTAAAATGAGTGACAAAGGGAAAATATTTAAAGCAGCCAGAGGACATATTATGTACAGAGAACAAAAATAAGAATGACAGCAGAACAAAGCAAGCCAAAGATATTAGAGCAACATCTTTAAAATGCTGAAAGAAAAATTTAAAAACTCTGTTAACCTAAAATTCTATATGCAGCAAAAATTTTTTCTTACAAAATGAAGGTCAAAAAAGAGAGATAATTTCAGATATACAACAGCTGAACCAACAGCCCTGCACTAGCATAGATGATAAATACTTCAGGCAGAAGGAAAATGGTAACAGGTAGAACTAGATCTACACAGAAAAGAAGAGCACAGAAAATGGTAAAAATATATGACTAAATATAAAACAATTTCATTCTTGTTTTTAAAATATCCAGAAAAATAGTTGAGTGTTTACAGTAAAAATAACAATGTTATTATTGAGTATATATGTAGGAGTAAAATCCATAACAATAGCATGAAGGCCACATATGGTGAAACAATTTTTTTACATAGTAATATGACAGTTTAGATATTACCAGTTTAACGAATCTTTGTCCCAAAGACCCCTACTCTCCACCCCTACCCTGTTCCTCTTTTAGCCATAAACCTTAAGCTTTAAATTCTAAGTTCACTACAGGTGATAGAATGTTACATAGTCTTTTTATATTTAACTTGATATGACTGAATAATCAAATGCAACAAAAGCAGTGTTTTTAGATTTTAGCTATTGATTAGAGCAAAATTCCACATACATATTCCAAAATGAGAAGAGATACTTTATAGCAGATTTAAATCTATTATTTTTTAATTAAAGGAATTTGATCTCTCTTCTTAGGTTCTTTCTTACCATATTTACTAAAAAAAATTCTATTTAATATTTTATCACTATAATTTTATTTTGTATCTAAATAGTTTTGAAAGGTTCCTCAAGTACCTAACAAATTTGTTCATATTGACATTTATCTTTATTAAACTTGTTAAGGAAGTCAGACAGTTTGATAGTGAACTTAATCCGTTTCCTTACTGCAATCTATTTTATAGTACATGTCTCTCTAGTACAGTGCCTTCAGGACTGCACACTTATAAATTTGATTAAGATCAATGTATAAGAATTGCATTGAAATACATGTAGGATTTGCAATGGGGGATTTTACGTAAATAAAAAGTAAATATATATTTTAGGTATCTGAATTTGTGCATTAAAATACATCTTTTTAAATCATCAGATAGTCAAGAAACTATTGGCTTCAAAAGTACTAGTATACTCCAAAGCTATATTTAGAAAACCATAAAATTAAAAATAAGCTTATTAAGACTTCTGCAAAGAAATATCAATAGTGTATAAAAGTTCAATAATTTTCAAAAATATATATTTATTATTGCCAAATTCTATTTATGAAGTCCTATATTAGAAAAATAACCTCAACTTTTATAAATTTAACTTAACTTACATTAAAGTACATAATAAAAAAGAAAAGAAAACGTTTTCAAAAAAGATTATTCTAGTAAAAGGATTACAAAAAGTTTGGTAATTTGAGATGCTATTCTGGAACGTATGCTACTAGTTCAAATGTGCAAGCTCCAACTTAACAAATGTTTAAAATACTTGAGTTTTTAAAACAGTGCCAAAATAAACCACATCTTTTCTAGAGATGACATATTTAGCTAAGCATGAGCAATATAAATCTTTCAACCATTCCATGTATTTATTTAAAAGCCTCAGAAACCACGTGCATTTCCAATAAAACATGAACAAAATGCTGAAATCACTGGAGCCTAACAGTTGATTTATAAATCAATTTTTAAAAAAGGCAAATGTATTTGTGTGTGTATAATATATGGATAGAAAGATAGGTTCATTGTTAGTAATAGTAACCAAAAACACAATAATATCTGTGAAAAATCTGGGTTCCATACACACCATATGTGAGAAGACAAAATATATAAGTCATGGCTGTTTTATCACATAATGCCTTATTAATCATGACTATTTGAAAATAGAAACTTTAAGATGATTCTTAACTTTATTTGAATAAGGAAGTAGACAAAGCAACTTTATCATTGAAAAAGTAAGCAAAAATAAAATTAAAGAAGAAAAAATAAGCAAAATATTTTATTCTATAAAGTATTTTAAATATTTTAATAATTTTAACATAATGGCCTATTTACAAAAATGAAATTCAAAACTCCCATATATTAACAATTAACTAATAACTTTAACTGCTTATACCTTACTTATAACCCATAACCTTGCTTGTAATTTGTTTTTATCTCTAATAGTTATTGTAGGAGGCGGAGTGAGCCTCGAAGTTCAGATTACCATGTTATAAGACTACACTGTCAGGTTTTAGTATCAGGCCAAATTAAAAATAGTACAAAGCCACTCAAGGTTATGTTTTATTAACAATGAATTGTCACAATACTCCTCATTAGTGAAGGCTGAGGCAAAGCGTGCTGCTACTATAATATACCACCATAGAGAGGGGGTAATAACGTGATGCTATTTACACATGCAGCTCATGTACATAATGTTTTGATTGTTAGGAAATTCATATGAATGTGTATAAAAGAAATGGTACAATAGTAAAAACTGTAAGAGTTAAAATCTTTAGTTTGAAATTTTTTTTCTTATAGAAAGTTTGGAGATCTATAGTTGCATGGAGTATAATTACAAGACCTTAGTTCTAAGTCCTAGCCAGTCTCTGGCAAATTCCGAGACTCTCTGTATGTTTCCTCATCTGTGTAATAAATTTAATAATAATTATAACAACAGTAATACTAAAATTATCATCATTATTATATGGTTGATATATACTTTTTATTATTATATGGTTGTTGATAAGCTCAAATAAAAAGATGTGAAAGGACTTTGTAAATCACCAAGTGCTACAAATGTTAGTATTATCATTTCAGCTTTTCCTCTGAACTAACTTATTTTTACAAGTGAATTCTCATGTTATTATAGGAATTGGACTTGATAATATTTAAAGCAAACTCAAAGCAACACTTGTGAGCAGTGTGGAATAGTTCTAAAGTTGCATTAATATTGAATATATAGAGAATTGATCTTCAGTGGGCAAGGTTATTCCTTCATACAAAAAAAGATTATTTGGAATACTGTTGTTGAACATCTTTTAGTATAATAAATTAATTAAGATAATATTTGTCTGTAATCCTATGCATTTGTAATTTTGTAGACAACTCATTTTCAAGGGGATGTGATATTTTGGGGAGATTACTAATCAATAGTGCATGTTAGAATTGTTTTGTAAATTTAACTTTATCATACTCTATAAAAGTTCTGGATATTAATTGTAGAAACTGGTTGCTCTAATTGGATCATTTAGGTATAGAAAGAGATGTTTAAAATTATAGAATAACTTCATACTACACTTTGTGTTTTCTAAAACCTCAGTTAAAACAACTCAGGAAAAGTCAGTCTGTTCTTCAGGGCTGACCTGAAAATTCAAGTTTACTTGTGATTTATTTTAAGAGGGTTCAGGAATGGACTATTTTGTGGTAAGAACTGTTTCTCTTTACTTACCTGCACCTCATAGATGACTTAAAAGGCACTGTTTCTTCACGTAAGCAGCTGTTATGGGTTTCAATTAGAGCCAAGAGACAAGACTACATGCATGACCAAATTATTACAAATTTCTATATTTGCACTGTTGTTGTTCTATGAAAGGCTGTAATTCTCTTTAGGACTATGGAGCCAATCTGATTAGTTTATTTTTAACCTCTGTTGTCTCTTATTTTTTAAGTCTCATAGTTTAAAAAAATCATTAAAAGTAGGCAGTATGAGTAAATTGTAAATTTGAATGCAGTGGGATGATTGTAACTGCCAGTTAATTTAATGAATACAGATTTAATAAGGAAGAAATAGGGATTCTTAGCATTGTGATTCTTTTGTCATGTATGAAAAAGCACCCTAAATTTTCTTGCATAGTAAAAAAATTTCAAATGAATAATCTCTGATGGCATATGAAAGAATGGTACAATAAATTGTCCTGAATATACTTATCTTGAAAATAGGTAATAGTAAGTTAGCTCAATCTTAAAAATGAATTAAAAATGTATGACTTAGAAAACTTTTCATTTGCCTACAAAATTTTCACTAATTCAGTTTCTACTTGTCTATTTCATCCTGTTTGAAGCACAGTCATTTTCTATTGGCCTCTCATCTGTTAAACCTAAAAAAAATGAAGGTATTTTTCTTATAGACAATTATATAAAATCTCAGTTCTATTCATAACATCATATGACTAGAAGTGACTTCTGTGCTGTAACTATTTCATCTTTTAAATGAAAAAATGAAATAAAAAGTAGGTAACATGAACCAAGTTGCAGGTTTATTTTTTCTGTCTTTATGTTTCTACATTATTATTTTTTATATATTATATATTGGATTCCCCTCCTTCACAACAAAAATTCAAATGTTAATCTAAAAAAAGGTAGTCAATAAAAATACTTAACAGGTTTGATGGTCTCTTGCCTTTTAGGACAGAGACATTGATGGTACATGCTAATTTCCAAGCCCTAAGTGTCCTAGTCTATTAGACAAAGGGTTGGCAATTTCTATAGCTTAAGTTTAGTTTAGATAATTATCCAGACCCAACCTTAAAAAATATGAATTTATAAGTAAACATTAACAATTTTCTCTTTTTATTGAAAACAGTTTGCATTATTTGTAGTGAAACAAAAATCATGCCTTGATGAATGTAAATTTAAGGTACCAATCTCTTATTAAAGCAAATTATACATTTAATTCATGGCATCTCTACTAAATATTCTTTAATACTAACAAAGATTATATACACACCATGAAGGAAGACTATACACTCTTATGTCTGAGCTGTTCTTATCAGTTAAGAAATATACTCTATATTGAAAAATGCATGTATTTGAAGTTTTGACCTAACATAGTGGATTAAGGCTTAGACAATATTTACTTTGCTGCACTTTGATTCAGAAAGGGCCATATGTGAGGATATGATCCTAACCAACTTTTCCATGTTTCTACAACAGTCTCTCAGCAAAAAAAATTTATATTAAAGACACTGAGATATAAAATAGTTACAAAATAAGCTGCAACCTTATAGCTACCCATTGGTAAAAATCTGTAGTTAATATATTTGGATAAATAACTCAAGTCAGCAGCAAAGTGGTTAAACATTTGTGATTTGATTTTATCTCGGCTTGGAATGTGGTTGGAGTGTCCCACTTCTAACAACTGTTTGCTAAGTTAAGGCTTCAGTGTTTACACAGTGTTGAATGAAGCAGCCTGGTCACCAGATGTGAGCTCTTCCCCAGACTGTCGTTTTTTTCAGTCAGATCACTGTCCTCATGGTCCCAGTTCCAACCTTTTTCCTCAGGACATCCACCAGCCTTTCTAACCTAAGTTGGGGGTTGGGGAGGGTGGGAAAGGGAGAAAAAGAAAATAAAAAGTACAATTATTGTCAATAATGTTTTGGCTGAAAATGGACAGTATTTGCCTGTGACCAACAGCCCTCAATAGTCACGTTAAGAGACAAGGTATTACTGGTGCAGAGTGCCAAATGTTTGAGGTTAAAGAAACAGCAACACCACAAAAACTTTAACCTAGATCCTTGGATTATGTCAGTATTAGATGCCACATGAAGTATAAAAATACTCATTTCAATACACTTACCTTTTCATATTAAGGTTGTGAATGAATCATTTACTGTAATGACAGGATGACATATTAAGTGTGGAAGAGTTTCAAATTGATTTTTACCTAACAGAAGTACATATTTCAACACAGAAACACTAGCAATCTTACACCTGTTACTCAGCTAAATAAGTGACACGTTGGTGGGTATACTGTACAACTCTTATGCACTAAATTCCTTTCTTTTTCATAGAGTCAGCTGAAGAAAATAAAGCCAGGCATTAAATGACTAGGTGAGAAAAATTTCATGTCCCTGTAGCACAGAAATAATTTAAATATAAAAAAATGATTTGACACTAATAAAATCAGACTTCTTGTTCTACAACAAGTTTCTATTTTTGAGTAGTTTAAATATGCTAGGAATTACTAGTATAGGCTATTTATTCAAAGAAAATTGATGTTTTTTAGCTGATTAAAAACCCACCAATTAAACTGAAAATAGAGTCAAAAGTTCAGAAGTCCATTCTGCAGTGTTTTTAGGTTATTCCATCGGTGGGAGATCACATTCATGTGGATCGGTGAGAATTTTGTTTGACAAAAGATGATGGAATCAGACCATTAATTGGTTTTCTTGTATTTTCTTTACCGAAAGCATAAAACCTCAAACAAAAATCTTGCTTGATGTTACACACAAAGAAATCTTCCTTATAAGTGAAAATCATGCCCAGCAGTCTTCATATACACAATCTTCCTTCCTCAAAGGCTGGTAAGTGACATAGTCTAGTCTGCTCCACAGTTTGCCTCATTTATATGGATCCATGCATGAGGGTCCTTTGCAAATAAACACAGCACAGAGCTAGACACTAAAGGAATGAGGGTATTCTTAGTGCTATGCTAAGAATAGCATAATAGCATTGGAAGGTTCAGGAAGGAATGAAAAAATCAACTGCATACAACACTGAAAACTAGTTCAAGTTTATTGTATAATTCTGCATGCATTACAAATGTTGTTAACAAAAACCAGGAAAATGAAACAAAATAATTCAGTGCATTAAAAATCTTTGCTTTAAGAAAGATAGTAACAATGTTAGCATAAATACGAATTTTATCTAAGTTTATTACTACAAATTTATCAACTGTAAGTTATACATAAATATTATACATATACTATAACAGTCTAGTGGTATAAATATCTAAACTAGAGGATTCCTGGCAAATTCTTTGCATTCATAGATTAGTCTATATTAGTTGGACTTTCCATAGTGACAAAAACTAGTGCTATCTTATACACTCTGAATATTATGATTCATGGAATTACATGAATCCTTTAAGACAAAGTTTTATTAACTTGAATTGTGGATGAGGGGGGAAGAAAAATGTTAGTATAAATTACAGAACTACACTATAAAATTTTAAGTTTATTGTTAAAATATGACAGTAACTTGAAATACTTGTTAACAAATGGTTCCCAGTAGAAATCTAGATAAGCCATTAATAGTATTTCTCTTCATATACTATTAAAATCAGAATAAATGCTTTCAAGTTGGTTAAATATATCCCTCCCCCATAATATCATTTACACTACTAACTAGTAAAAAATTTTTTTCCTCATAAAAGTAAAGTTCTGCTTTGTATAGCTATTATTATTATTGCTACAAATTCAAAATCAATGGAATCCCAAATTACTGGGATGAATGTGTTGTGCTTCTTTTGGCTTCTCCTTTATAGACTGGTTCATCTCACTTTTGTTGTCTTTTTATACATTAGGACATCTTTTCATTTAGAACTCTTATATTTTGCTATGGTAAGAGATTAGGAGGAAATACTTAAATATCATGTTTTGCAATGTCTCCACTACATTTCAACAATTACTAGATCAACCACATTCTCAGTTTATCCAGGTTGAATGATTTATGAAAATTTGATCTCAGAAATGAGAAAAATGTCAATTACTTAGTTTTGTAAAAGCTTACTAACTTCTGAAACACAATGAAGCACCTATTCCTTCCTGCAAGGAATGGAATACACCTGCCAAACATGGACTGTGCCAACAGGAAGGTAGATGTGTGGGTCTGTTGAAGCACCTTGCAGGATTTGCCTGCAGGCTATTCTTTACTGTCCAAATCATTAATATTCTTTAAAAAATTATGTAGCTCACTAAAATAGGCTCCAACTGCTTTACATATTACTCAATGATATCTTCCTAAGGGCTTCATGAAATAGGATAAGGGCTAGAGCTAGGATTAGGATTTCTTCATTTTAAATAGGAAGAAACGGAAGCACAGACAAGTAAACTCGTATACAAGGTTCTGAGACACAACAGTGACAAACTTGGGCCTGGTTTCCTTGTTTTTAGTTCAGAGCTATTTCCATTAGAATTTGAGTTACCAAAGACCTACAGATTTTACATTATAGGTTAATGGATTATTTGTGTTAGTTGTATAATTAAAAATTTTTCCTCAAGTTCTTTAGTCAAATTGGAAAAGTATTTGCTGGTATATTTCACCTGCTATTTTAATAACAACATACTATAAAAAAGTAAATTCATGTCATTGTCCATAATTAGGAAATAAATAGTTATAATCTATTATTTGCTATAATACAATTTCTATATAAACTTGAAAATATATTTACAGTTATATTTTTGACAGAAATCCTATTTTTAAAAGTCCTATTTTTTAAAAATTAAATTATTTTTATATTTCCTATGTAATTATATAATGTGTATGTCCTATAATGGAATGATAGTTTTCCATCACATAAATGAACTATAAGTTATTTATCAATTTTCTTAATTTATTTCCATGTTTTACTTTTTTTTTTTTTTTTTTTTAGAAATGAGGTCTTGCTATGTTGCCCAGGCTGGCCTTGACCTTGAACAACTAGGCTCAAGCAATCCTTCTGCCTCAGTCTTCTGAGTAGCTGGGACTACAGGTGCATACCACTGCACCCAGCCATTTCTCATTCTTAATGAATATTGTGAGATATTATAAAAGGCAAGTAATATTTGATGAGTACTGACTATATGCCAGTAACTATGAGAAGTCATTTATGCACATATTTAATTTCCATTATAACTGTCTATGGAGTAGGTATTATCATTAGATGACAAAACCAAAGCATATAGAGGGTAATTTGATCAGAACCACACAGTTAGTGGGTTTTGGAAATCGGGTGTGATGCTAGGTCTAAGTACCATGTCTTTGACCTCTCCAATGTGCCATACTGCTTCCAAAAATACTGTGACTTTTAGGCTTATTTCTAAATTTTCGTGTGCTTGAATTATTCTTATTGACTAGATAACTGTATTTCAAAGAGACAGAAAGGAGTGAAAAGTGAGAAAATTTCTCATTATCAATTGAATTGTACCAAGGTAAATTATTCACTGTAGATTCCATTTTTATTTCTTTTTTGTTGTTGTTGTAATTTTCATTTTTTTAAATTCCATTTTTAAAAATGATTTTTGCATTGTCAATGTCAGAGTAAGAGAATTCTTATTGGCTAGACAACTTTTTCATCAGAAAAAGCATTCCTATTATTTAGGCAATGAAGTTGCTCCATCAAACATGTTTAGCTTTTTTTGTTTGTTTGTTTTCAAGGAGAAAGAACCAGGGAAACCCAATTTTTTCTATATATATTAGTTGGCCAATTAATTTCTTTCTATTTATAGTAGAGACAGGGTCTCGTTCTTGCTCAGGCTGGTTTCGAACTCCTGACCTCGAGCAATCCACCCGCCTTGGCCTCCCAGAGAGCTAGGATTACAGGCGTGAGCCACTGCGCCTGGCCTGGTCTTTTAAATATTAACATATTTTACCATCTTTTCTTTATGCTTTTCCTACTTTCCTCAAGAGATGTTATTTGTTCATTTGATGCCATTTAAATGCTCATGATTTCCAAATCCAGACTCACTTCCCCAAATTCTTTTCTGAATTTCAGACTCACATATTCAACTGCCTTTAAGACACCTCCCCTTCCTTATACCTCATGGGCATATGATACTTACTATTTTACATAATAAAACTTACTATTTTACATCCCATGCATGTTTACATCCCATGCATATTTCTTATCTTGATTAATGTTGCCATTCATTCATTCACTCACTCACTCAACCTATAAACTGAAAAAAATTTAGAAAAACTTGGTACATTGTATTTTCCCCCCCTTACTTCAGCTTGGACCTCTGAAAACTTTGTGATAAAACTACTAATGTAGACCACTAATGGGGAGCAATAAAAGGGTCTTAACTTATCTAGTAACATCAATTACATTTTAGAAAGATCACACTGGTAAGAATGTAGCTAGCCTATAGGTAAAAAGACCAGATAGCTCTTTACAAAAAAACTCCTACTGAGCACAACAGTGTGAATATACTTACTGCCACTAAACTATACACTTAAAAATAGTTAAAATGGGCCAAGCATGGTGGCTTATAACTGAAATACCAGCACTTTGGGTGGCGGAGGTAGGAGGACCACTTGAGGCCAGGAGTTCAAGACCAGCCTGGACAGGCGTGGTGGTGTGCGCCTGTAGTCCCAGTTATTCAGGAGGCTGAAGCAGGAGGATTGCTTGAGCCTAGGAGTTCAAGGTTGCAGTGAACTATGATTGTGCCACTGCACTCTAGCTGGGGCAACAGAGTGAGACCCTATCTCAAAAAAAAATAAAAATGACATTAAAAATGGTTAAAATGATAAATTTTGTTATGAATATTTTACCACAATAAAAAATTATTATAAGAGTTGAAGGCCCAAATTAGAGCTATAGCAATGCAGATGAAAAGAAGAGGTTGGATTTGAAAAATATTTAGGACATAGTATCCAAAGGACTTAGTAACTTTTGAGAGTAGAATGGGGCGAGGGGTGTTGGGCAAGAAGGTTGATTCCCAGGTGCCTGGTTTTGGTGACTAGGTAGAAGGTGATGCCCGTCCTAACTGAGACAGTGGAGGGGAAGAATGGCAGATATTTGCTGGGGAGTATGTGCGTGTGAGGATGAGTTCAGTCCAATGCATAATATATATTTGAGGTGTCAGTAGGACATATAAGTGAGGCTGAGGATTCGTGGGCACCTGGATATAAGAGTTTGTGTTAAGAGAGATTTTTAGGTAGATTTCAGTTCAATCAACACAAATTTGTTGGGTAATTCTTACGTATCAGGCATTGTTCTAGGCATTGATTATTCAAAGAACAGGACATGGTCCTTGTTCATAAGAAGCAATAAGGTAGGAAAGTAGGTCTTTATATGGATAAATCCAGTAAGTTATTGGTAAGTGCTATAATAAAAGGATAAAAGCAGGTATTAAGCAGAATCTAAAGTGGGCATGGAAGGAGAGGAAAGACCTGTAAAGGCTTCCTGATGATGCCTGAATTAAGTATTGGAGGATGAGTACAGTTAACCCAAGAAAGTGGGAATGGAGACAGGGCAAGGAAAAGCATTCCAGGCAGAGAAAATACATGTGTGAAGACAGAGAGGTATGAAAAGCTTGATGTGTGTCATGTACTACTAGTAGTATTTCACAGTACAAAAAAGTAAGGTGGAGGATGGCAGGTAATGGAGCTAGACAGGTAGACCATGACTAGGTCTTACTCTATGCAGCAACTGAAGCCATGGGAATGGATGGACATGTTTAGAGAGAGAAATAAAAAAGGAAAAAGGAGGCGGGAAGAGGATAGAATCAAAATGAAACCACATGTACAAAGGAAGAAAACTGTCAAAAGAATTTAAGAAAGAATAGTCAAAGAAGTAAAAGATGGACCAAGAGTAGGTACTGTCACAGAATCCAGGGAAAAGAACTTCAAAAAGGGAATGATCAACAGGGTTAAGTGCTTAAACAAGGTCAAAGTGAAAAGTGCCCATTTAATTTGGCAGTTAGGAAATGATAATCTTTTCTCAGTGCAATTTTAATAGTAATAATAAAAGTGGGACAAAGTGTGAATGAAATGTGAAAAAGTAAAGTATAGGCTGTTTTATAAGAGCTTGGCTAGAAAGTAGATTGTAATTATGGGTGATGGGTGGCCAAGAGAGTTTTTTAAAAAGTGGAAGATGTGAATTTGCTTATGGACTATAGAAAAGGAGGCTACAGAAATATATTAAAGTATAAGGAAGATGATAGCTTTTTATATAGGGCCTCTGAAGGTGGGATAAGAAGCACAACTTATAGGATTATCCTTGAAAATATAACTTTTCCTTGGGGACTAAAGGAAAAGAGGCAGGAAGAATACATCTGTGAATAATTTTGTAGGTGTGGAGGAAGGAGTTGACAGAACTTATGCCTGCTAGATTCAATTTTCCCATGAAGTAGGAAGCAAAGTTCTCTGCTGAAAGAAAAGGGCAAGGAAAAGGCTGGAAGAGAATAGTGAAGGCTTAATAAGACAAGAAAGGGAGGTGACCAGGGATATATAAAAGAACTGTTAGGTGGGATTGATGACTCAGCTATAGTTAGACACTACAATTTTGTAGAAGACATTGACCATCATAGTAATATAATTTTTCCCCCATCAGCTCTACACTTTGGGGGTAAATATAGGGAAAGTGGATTATAGAAATAATTCAGTTTTTGACTTATAGGGCAGTAAGTTGAGAAATACAGGGTTATAAGGAGACTGAGTGTCCTAGGGAGAAAGTGGTTAAACCTAGAATCCAGACTGGTCAGAGAAGCAAGTCTATAAAGGGCTGTTAATCTAGTGGGAAAATGGAAGAAGTAAGGGAGTGGATGTCTTGATTTGTGTTGAGGTTAAAAAGTAAGGGTAGTTAGGATAAGACTGTGGTTACTGTAACAGAGTCAACTTTGATCTCAGGATTTCATATATAGAAGTTCTGAGTGATAACAAGATCTAGAGTGAGTAGCTGAAGTGGAGAAGGGTAAAAGTCAGCACCAAGGAGGCAAATGAATAAGCCAGATTACTGACATAGATATTGAAGTTTCTTAGCATGAATGCAGAAGTTGGGGCAGAGAAGAAGATACTGAACCAGATGCCTGAAACTCACAGTAAGTGGATAGCATTAATCAGGAGATCGTAAAAATCACTGAAGAAGAGGATAGAGAGTGATAAAAATGCATGGTATAAACCTCAAAGGACGAAAGGTTTTTACATGCATGCAGAAGGTATGAAAGTACTGAAGGGGAACTAGAAAAACTCTCCCTTCTATTATATGGAGTATGGGAGAAAGACTAGTGTCTAGTGGGCTGCTGGGAAGAAAAGCATCCTTGGTAAATTCAAGTTTCAGGTAAAATGTAAGTGTGACGCATTCAGTGCAGAAGTTGTAGACAGACACAAGATAGAAACAATGGAAAGAAAGTTCCAGAAGGCAGATTGAAAAGAGCCCACATCAAAGGGGAAAAGAAGGAGGGAAAGATGGGGAGAGAGGAAGCACATAAATGTATGGAAGAGGATAGGTAACTGATGGGAATTATGTACTTCCCCATGCAGAAATGGTAACTAATGAAATAAAAAACTTGCTCAGTTTTAGCCACGACTGAAAGATACATATACACACTAAGATACACACAATAAATATAAAAATGTACAAATACAAATGTACTTATGAATGTGTAAAGACATGGCCATATAAATATGAACACACACATATATGCTCACAAAAGTACATATAAGAAATAAGAGACTATCAAATGAGAAAAAACGGAAGAGAAGGAAGAATGACTATTCATGTTTGAAAAAGACTGAAGAACGATTTTGTAAGTGAAAAAGTGAAGATAGAAGTAGAAAGAATGAGTTAAATAATAATATAGAAAAATTTTCCTTATCTTAGTAGAAAATCTGCCTCCTTGGATCCTCTATCTACATGCCTACACCTACTTTTTAAACCTACTTGATTTCCTATGTGAGGTGCTGTCAAAATGTTAAGAGAGTTATGTCTCTGTGTTTTCTTTTTTTCTTGCTTTCTGTGCATGCTCTCTAGTATGTCTTGTGTCTTTAAAAACAATGAGCCCTATATAAAATGCAATCTGATCACTTCAAAGGAAATTGGGACTTATATCTTCCTTGATCTGGACAACTACTTCTTTCTTAAGCCTTCTATTTTTCACTATTAGCTCTAGAGCAAATGACTCACTCACTAGTACTCTAGCCTGCTTTGCCTGCACAGCCAAGGCAAGCTTCTCCTTTTTTGGACATATACAATTGATATTACTGTATCAGAATAAAGAATCCACTAGTTAGTGACTTAAAACCACAGCCATTTTATTTAATCATGTCAATTTGGGGTTGGCTTACCTGGCCAGTTCTTCTGCAAGCCTTGCTTGGAATTGTTCAAGCAGCTGTAGTCAACTGGGGCTGGGTGGTCATAGGCTTGACAATTGGACCTGACTGGTCCAGAATGGCTAGGACTCCCTCTTTATGTGGTATCTCATTCTCAAGTAAACTAGCTCAGATGTATTTACATGATGAGCAAGTCAGCAAGAGGGCAATACTGGAGTCAGTCATATTTCTTGGAAAATATTACCAATGTAAATAAATGGTCAGGGAAAAAATTTTTAATGTCTTTCTTGACAAAAGATTGCATTAAAAATCTTAGCCTAGTTAAGTTGACATTGAAAGTTCACATAGATATATCATAACAATCAGAATTAAACATTCTTCTCTTTGTTAATCCTCGTATCAAGATCTTTGAGATTAAGTAGAAACCAAAGAATGCATTTAAAAAAGGCCCTCTTACTACCTACTTGATCCACTGTGTGCAAGTCTCTCCATTATCTTGTAACTGTCATGAGACTTGAGAATTTTCATCAGTACTGAAATATTGGTAAACTTAGAGCCTATGTAAATTGAAGCAGAGTAGGTACCTAAGTTTTGTTTAAATACGTTTCAGGAAAAAAGCCTAACTTTAGCAAAAGCATTGCCTTCTGAATCTAGCTTTTGACCTGAAAATGATGACTCCCAAATCGATGCTATAAATTAAGTATACACAGTCTTCACGACCCCCATTATCCCAAACACAAGACGATACTTAGAAAACAAAATTTACATATTATTATGGTTCTTAAAATGACTTTGGGCCATGTCTTCCCTACACCTCATGTCAAATGGTCAAAGTAGTATTTGTTTGGGCTAGTCATGGGACAGAACTGTGAAACTGGGAAGTTTATCTTTATTTTTCAAAGAGTGAAGCTTAAAATAATTTGGTAATGATTATTATTAAAATGGAATTTCAATAGTAGCAGAGAATTCTAGACAAAGGGGAAAAAACCCTCAAAAGACAAAAATCCAATGCTGAGAAGAAATATACTACAAAGATACTTCTCTTACTTTCTATCAAATTCTCCTCTCAATGATGTTTAACAATGATCCTAAACTTTGTGATAATGTTATGTGATTCAAAAAAAGTACATCTTTATTTTATTATGGTATAAAGCTTTAACTCAAATCTATGAAGCTCTGATGGAGATATTTCAAGTATCAATTGATAAATATCAAAATAGATATATTTTGGGATTTACGTTTTCTCTTAAATGATTCCAGGGATGTGATTATCGTCCTTGTTTACATATAAGATTATTACTATTTATTGTTAATTGTTATTATTGGCTGGATCTACATGTATTAAAAAAGGAGAAAAATAAGAAAAAGTTGGGAAATGCAGCCAACAATATTAAGTTTTAAAGTATTATTACTAACCATTTATTGGTTTATTGATTTCTACCATTACTCTAAGTGAAATAAATCCTTTCCCCCAAACCATTTTTCTGATTTTTCTGTGTTAAAAGATACTAAGAGTTACTAGAATAAAGGATACAAAGAAATAATATGGACACATTAATTTAGCTCCTCAGATATGTAATTATATAAACACTATCATTCATTCATTTAGAAATATTTCTTAAGTACTTATTTTGTGAATGATAGCTTCTAAGTAGTGTTCTGCACAGATTTTTTGGCATTTCTACTGTAGATATATGTCATGTGAAGTCTTTTTACAAATACGAAATTTCCTGTAAAGATGGACCATAAAAGGAATGTTCAGCCACAGCAAGTTATAATATAGTAACCTTCAGATTATACATTTTTCAAGTGATTCTAAGGTTTTAAGTATTGTGGACAAGAATGTGTGTTACAGGTAAACAGTGAGAAAGTAGGAATAACCTGTACGCAGTCAGCTCTTACAACTCCTGGGTCATTTTTTTTTACCATGCTTCATTAAGCTTCACTTTCAGATTTATATTAACACTAGGAAATTGCTTCTATCTTGAAATTAAGCAAGAAACTTGGAATTATCATCAAATAGAACATAGAAAAAATTCAGTACATATATATTCAACTGTGCTTAGATTAGATATAAGACATTCTTTTTTCAATGTCATTGCTATTCAAAGTAGACAAAGCACTGAAAAGTTACCTATATTTTAAACACAGACTAACATTTACTATCTTTTATGTAACCTTGAAAAATGAAGCTTACTGATCAACCACAATATCAGTTTATATCTACTTAGATGAATAGAAAACATAAAAGTTAGATTTATAACAACCAAAATATTCAAAACTTTGCATTCCTTACTTGTTTCACCCTATTTAAAAATTAGGACATGGAGAAAGATTAAAGCTATATTTCCTTCTTTATATTAGTAATATCTCTAAGATAATTTCATTTCAAGTTTTGGATTTTACAATAATAACTTTGGCATAATTTTACCTAGAGCCTAATTAAGACTTTTTAAGTTCGATGTCTAGATTGTCCCTGGATTCCAATTAGTCTACAGCAGCAACAGTGCAGTGGATGATACTATTAGGAAAGTACTTAACAGAAGATAATGGAGTTATTTTGCTTAAGCCCCTAACTTAACATTAGAAGGTGATTGAGATACTAGAATAAATTAAGATCAAGTGACAATTTTATCGGGCTCCTTCCATATCAGAGGATATTTAAATCATATGTAAGAATCTCAAGAAAACTCAGCATCAATAACAAGCCCTTGAGGCTCCATGAGGGTAGGGACAACCGTATATTTTGTTCAACATTATATACTTGGTAACTAGTCCAATAGGTTCTCAAAACTGAATAAGATATTGTTTATCAACAAATATCACACCTACATATACTAGGAATAGGAGTAATTTCATTTACATTCTTAATTCTAAAGCAATGGATGAAAATTTTGATGATGACCCCCCCTAAAAGTATGTTTCAAGAAAAAAAGAAAGTCAATTACTTGATGTGAAGATTTGTAGTAAATATTTTATTTAGTTACTGGCCTTTGTAGAAGAACATTAAATGATAGAGCAGTTATGTGAAAAAAATAGATTTCTCCCACATTAAATGGAGAGAATTTGGGGGGCTTGATGAGAAAGATGTTAGGTAAAATTTCACCTGAAATGAGAATTAAGTTAAGGTTAGCCTTTTAGTATGAGAAGGATTTAGCTAATGTATTAACAAGGAATTACTGATTCCAAAACCCAGTATCTTCAGGTCTTCTTTTTGACTTCATAACGTAACAGGAGAAAAAAAAAAAGCATGATGTGGACTGCTTATGCATTCTCTGTGAGAGAAGCATGAGAGTCAAAAATAAGCAGGCATGTAACAGAATGTAGAAAAAAACAAACTGATTACCAGGTCAACCTTGGCATTTTAACTATTCCATTCAAAACTTTTCTGATGTCTCAGAATTGAAACAGGGTATATCAGTAGTATCTTTTTAAAAAGAATGTAGATTGGGGCCCAGGGCAGTGGCTCATGCCTGTAATCCTACCACTCTGGGAGGCTGAGGCGGGTGGATCACTCAAGGTCAGGAGTTCGAAACTAGCCTGAGCAAGAGTGAGATCCTGTCTCTACTAAAAATAGAAAGAAATTAATTGGCCAACTAAAAATACACAAAAAATTAGCTGGGCATAATGGCGCATGCCTGTAGTACCAGATACTCAGGAGGCTGAGGCAGGAGGATAGCTTGAGCCCAGGAGTCTGAGGTTGCTGTGAGCTAGGCTGACACCATGGCACTCTAGCCTGGGCAACAGAGTGACACTCTGTCTCAAAAAAAAAAAAAGGATGTAGATTAGTGAGAAAGTCCCTCTTTTTTTCTTATTCTGGTGTTTGTCTTTCCCTTGCTCACCAGCTTCTAGGACAACCCATATGAATATCTGCTTAAGTTACATCTGAGGGCACAGAGAAGACCTTTATTTCTTTTAGCCTGAAATAGACTGTTTATTAATTGTATCATTGTCTTATTTAAAACATCACAGTTGCACTACTTTAGAGTGTCTCTTGTTAAAAATTAAGAGTGATAAGTTATTTTCTTCTTAAATATAGCTTTAAAAACTGTTCAATTATATTGTCCTCAAAGTCTTTTTCCTATAGAAAATTGATCCTTGGTTTCAATACATGGAAATTTATTGTGTATTTTAATATTCAATTAAAATATACAATATTTATACAATTATAAATACAATATTTATATTGTATATTTTATACAATCCTAGCCCTAGCCCTAACTCTAACCATAGCCCTAACCCTAGGGCTATTTATTGCATATTAATATACAATAAATAGAAAATATATAATAAATAGAAATTTGAAGTATAATTTTATTCATGGTATTATTAGACTTTTAGATAGTCATTGCTTCTTTCTGGCAGTTTACAATGTCATATTATTAGACTTAGATATTTTATAGAGTCCTAATTTTTTTACATAAATATGAGAGATCCATCTTTCTAAAATATCAAAGTATAGTTAAGTAACAACCATGAAAAGGCAGATTGTTCTGAAATTTTTGTGATACATATTCATCATAAAACATACTTTATTTAATTAGAATTGCCATTACAACAACATATAAAAGTGAAAATGTTATAAAGGTCTATACTGCATATGTAGAAAAATGTACAAGTTGATGTTTTCATTTATCTCAAAAATAGTATGTATTTCAAACATATACACTATTTTTTGTACTTTATAGATAAGAAATTCTCAACACATACAAAGACTAGCATTTGTGACTGATATGCATTTTTTTCTGATTCTTGATTTTTATGTGCGACTTGTAAATGCAATTTTCATTCTTTAATATCCATTCACTTCACAGTTAATACTTTTCAAGCACCATAGATGACTTGAAATTAAATCACACACATCTTTCTTTTATGTATTAAAGTGCGAGTATTAAGGATTAATGGGCTTTATTCTCAGTACCTACATTATTCTTTGGTAGTAAATTAGTAACATAAGGACATACTAACTCTTTCGAACAGGACACTATTTTAGTAAACTGCATCAGGTACTGAGTTACAATGATCTTACATGTAAATTATACTTAAATTCAAATTTACTTACAGTGAATGATTTATTCACAGAGATGGATTTTTCATATTTTTTAGACTCATTGTATTTGTACTGTCAACAGTATATATAGATCTTTATATTTTAGAAATAACCTTAAAATTGGTAGCAAAGATAATAGATAAGACCTCATATATCTATAATGATTATGATTTACAAAGTCCTAGAGGATACTCTGTAGGACCAATGAAAACTATTTTTTAATCTTAATTGATAGAGCAATTCCCACATGTGTGTGAACAGAATAGCCTCTAAGCTGCCTGTTGATAAAATCCTCAAGGATTTTTAAAAACTATACAAAGTATGATATGTAAAAATTGGGATTTATTATTATTTTTCTTTAGATTAGTTTAGATTTGGGCAATATGCAGTGTCTACTTCTTCTGGTATGTGTTTTGTTGCCTAAATTTGGTAGAAATATTTCTTTTGAGGAAATCACCTAGATAATATCAATGAATAATTACTGTTAATCTTTGTTAACAGCCCATCCTCATCCTGTGTCTTTTTAAACAAAATAATTAGTAAAATTCTTTCTTCATGCTGCTTTCAGCTGCTTATATCTGAACTTTTAAATATTCACATACCAGTCTGGTTCAGATAATTCTTCCCAATCTGAATGACATCACCTCAGAAACTGATCTGCTGTTTGCCCAGTAGAGGAGTTACATATTGCCTTTTGAAGAATGACACCTCAAACTGCAGTCTTGACATTTGGCCTATCTTTGAATGGCTTGAGATACAGCTCTTCAGAATAATCTTTATCATTCAGAATAACTTTTGGACATTCTTACTTTTAGCACTAAACTCCACAGAAAGAGTTTAATTATTTGGGAAATGGGGTTATGTAATCTAAATTGCTATCAGTCCAAAGAAATTCTCATGGGTATTTCTATTATTCCTAGAGAAGAATCCTTAGAAGCCCTTCCCTTCTTTTGCTGTTCAGATTCTGGAAGCCAATTTTGATGAGTTTTATATCTGCCACCTAGCAGTTCTTTTCTCAAACTCAACTTAATATTTTTTCTCATAAATTTGTAAGTTAGGGGTTACAAAGAAAGAAAATGAAATTAGTTCTTAGCACTGAACTAAAGACATTCTATTAATGGCACTGTGTTGTTACTATCTCTTAGGCAGAAAACCTTAAAAACCTGACTTCTTTACCTATCACATCTCTTCGGTCACCAAATCATATTTTCCCTATAGTGTTTCTAATATGAATCCCTATTTCCTATCCACACTGCTACCAGCCTACACCAGCACATCATTTGTCTATCTTATTATATTATTATGATTGCTTCTTAGCTGGTACTCTTACCTCTCACACCAACCTGCTTCAGTTAATCTTCCAATGCTAAGTGAGAGATTTATGTTCCTAACATGTTATTTTTATGGAGTAATCATTGCTACTTTAAGAACTCTACAGTGGCTTCTTATTTCATATCACATGAAATCTAAGTGCCTTTGCATAATTTTGAAGGCTCTCAGTAATTCAGCCTAACCTTGCCCATCTGATGTCATCCCCCAGGAGTCTCTGCTCCTGCCAAACTGACGTATGTATGTCTCCTCTCATAGATTATATTCACGCTGTACCTTTGCTTCATATGCTGTTTTACATTACCTCTTTTACATTACCCTCTTTTCTTTCCTCTCTGCTTATTCATAGCCTACCCATTCTACAGGATCAAGTTCTATTTCCTTGAAGCCTTTCTTCTCTCTGTATTACCTGCACTGAACAACTAACAGATTATTCAGTACCATTTTATTCTATGAAATAATAAATGAGGAAAAATACATTAATATATTAATAGCATTATATACATTACAAGATAGTAGATACTCTTGACCAATTCCACTTGCAGGAACTTGTGCTCTCTCCAAATATTTAGCTATAAGTATGTTTACTGCAGCAGTATTTGGAAACAACTAAATACCAATCTTATAAACTTCTTGTGGGCAAGGGAGGTATGGAAAACTTTTAATACATTCCATCAAATATAATACAGTGCTAAGTATATGAAACAATTTTATTGGATGAACTGTCTTTCTCTGTATCTTGTAACAACCGTAACAAAGATGAAAATCAAATCAAATTTGTTGCTTTTCTTTTCCCTACTCTAGTCCACATTTTCTAGTAAAATCCAATACTTTCCAAAATGTTATAAAATATTTTAAATTCCATACAAGAAGTAGTCAGATTAACAGGAAATTTTCGCATTAATGCTTATCATGAAATGGCGAGGAGTAAAGGTGTTGTCAACTGCAAAAAACAAGTTGAAAGAATTAATCTTCATAATTGTCACTTTTTTGCCAAAAAGTTTCCACAGGAGTAGTG
The DNA here is from genome assembly GCA_008750915.1 of Microcebus jonahi. Lineage (NCBI taxonomy): Eukaryota > Metazoa > Chordata > Mammalia > Primates > Cheirogaleidae > Microcebus > Microcebus jonahi. The sequence continues at coordinate 1,231 of VSMF01063950.1, read as the reverse complement.
CTTCAAATGCTATATTCATACACCTAATGATTTAAATCAGTCACATCAACCTGTCAAAAGCACTGGTCCACTGTTTTGACTTGCTTACTGAGAACAGAGGATGACTTACCATTCTCAAAGAAGCTATTAACACTCTCTAAACTTTCTCCATCTATTATAGCGCAGCTCTTTGATGGGACATATCTCTGACTTTTCCAGCTTCACATCATTGTTTTCTATTATGTACCAGGGTCTTCAAAAGTTATAAAAAAGACATACTGAAAAATTATAGAACACTTTAATACAAAGTTTCTCAGTACTTGTAAAGAAGAACTAAATCCAAATTAAATTCTAGCTATTACTATATATCTTTAGACATGTAGCTTTTACAATTTAGGTCATTCTTAGCATGGAAAATATTTATGATAATGTATTTTATAATTAGAAGACAAGATAAAATATTATCTATCTACTATAAAAAACCAACACCATATTTCTCTCTTTTCCAAATACTTGAAGGAAGTTAAAAATCTGTACTTCCTAAAGGGTATCTCAAAACTAGCCTAATTGTTTTTCTAATCGATAGAAACTTTTTGTAATAATTCTAAATATTCTTTAACTTAACAATTCCATTTCCAGGAATTTGTGTCCTTTGTAATAACTGCAGATATGTGCAACTATTTGCTGCAAGTATGTTTACTGCAGTGGTATTTGAAAACACAATTAGTTAAATTATAGTATAACTATGCAATACACTTAAAGCCATTTATTTATTCTTTATATATAAAAGATTATAAAGACATACAAAGTTATTCATAATATGTTAGTGAAACAATCAGATTATAAAATTGTATGTATTGTTTGAAAACATTTTGTAAGGACATGTTGTTTAGCTATATTTTAAAATTTTGCTAAAATTAGTGTGTATTGCTTTAGTAATTTATAAAAAATATATGTGATGGATAAAATAAGCATTTTCTAAATGGTCTATCAAAAAGATATTTAATATTTTTCTCAATCAATATGAACACATGTATAAAACTACTAAAGTGAATGAGAGGGTATTTAAAAGAGAAAAGTACAACATTTTTTTCTCTTCCCATTCTCATTTATTTTTTGCTGAACTCTCCATGAGTTTGGAGATCTTATGAACCTGACAGAGAGAAGGAAGCTTAAAAGTTACATGTGGCTGCATGGCTATAAAGTTTATATCATGTATATATAATATGTAGATTTCACAATTTTACTTCTT